>VXBO01009519.1:107234-125708 GCA_013400135.1 Rhinoptilus africanus
GGCGTCGGCGTAGGCGTGCTGGGGGGGGGGGGGGCGGGGAAGCATGAAAACATTAAGTTAATGTGATATTGAGAGAAGGTCTAAACAAGTTATCTCACTAGTACATGATTTATTTCTAGGTCCTGCTTCTTGCTCATTCCTTGACATGAACAAATCACTAAGGAATGCTTTAAAAATAAAAGGACAGATACACTGATTATTTCTAGAAATAAATGTACAATATAAGAGGCTTCAAATTAAATCGGACAGGAATTAATTAAGTATTTCACCCTGTTATTCATATCTGTACACATCTGAAAGTAGCAAAAATTGTGATAAATACTGACATTGGCTTTTCTGTCTTTTCTACCATTATTTACTCACCTGTGTAATGAAAAACATATGATCTACACAACACAAAACAGAACTAAAGAGGTATTAAGTATATTTCCACATTTTATTTGGATCTTCATTTGTATCTTTAAGAGAAAGTCCTGATAGCAGTTATGGAGATCATCTGTGGAAACCCTGTAGAATGTGTCCCACTCAAGGAACAGAAAAATAACCTTGCCACAATCTTGCCACAGCCTTGCAGAGAAGGTTTTGTTTCCCATTCCTGACTTCATCATTGTAACACCAGTTATGTACATGAGCATTCAAGTAGACCTATTATTGAACAGATGGGATATTGCCATCTGAGGAGATTCATTTATGCAATTATACATTGAGTAATTTCTCTCTATTACTTCAGCAAGTCAAAACTTTTGCCCAACATGTTGGTAAAAGTAATATATTCTTCCCCAATCCTTTTATCAATGATTGTGTGAGAAATTATCATGTAAAACTTGTTTAAAGTTAGTATCCTTTCCTTAATTTCTTAGTTGCAGTCAATAGTCTGGAAAGGATTAAAAATGGAGAACTTGTTCCTGTGAAGATTTGGTCTAATTTTTTTCATCAGTTCATGTCCAGATATGAATTCATTGTTGTTTGAATGAAAACTATATATTCAGGCATCCCAAAATCAATTTCTGGTGAGCAGATATATATCAATATAGTTGCAAATTCAATATTCAAAAAGGTATATAAAACTCATCCTTGAAAAGACTTGCATATTAAACTGAGCTTTCCTTAAGAATCTTATGTCTTCAGAAAAAAGCGGTCAAAACATCTAAAAACATGTTTGCATAACTCCCATGTTCATGAACTGAATTTCAAATTCTAGAAATTATGTGTGAGATTCAGTTAAAGACGAGACTCCTGCATTGAAGTGTCTTGGAGATGATACCAAGCTGACTTGACTAACATTCAGTTCAGTTGCCTAAGTGGACATGGTGTGCAGACGGACAGAGAGGCATTCAGGTTCCCAGTGTGCCCGCATGGGCCTGGAAGCTTAAGCTATCAGAAAAAAGGAAACCCTTTTTTCTTCTGGAGCAGCAGCTGGAGTTCAGATGGGATATCCCATAGCACCTAAAATGAGGCTCTGTCTACATTAACGATTAGTGTGAATTAATAAGAATGCATCTGTAGAGCAAAAAAATCAGTGCTGAGGATCTGATGTCACCATTATACACATTTAATGGGAAGATTTTTTCATTTGTGTCTTTGTAGACGGGTCCACACTCTAAGTGTAAGTGGGACAGTTGAGAGTTTCACATTAAATCCTGATCCTAACTAAAACTTTGGTATAGAAACACACTGCATATCTACATGCACGCAACTGAATTAAGCCCAATACAACACTAGTATCTTATAAACAGTATCACTAAAAATTTAACAGATTGCTGTGATTCCTCCTAGTTCTAAGTTTCTAATTTACCTTCATAGATATTTGAGACAATAAATAGATTCCACTGAAATTGAATGGGAGTCCACACGAAAAGGTCTGAAAGTAAGTTTAGCAAATAAGCAGCAGGGTTGGAACAATATGATTTTTAAGGTCCCTTCTAACCTAAACTGTTCTATGATTCTATTGTTGTTATCGTTAAAATGGAAAGTTTTAATCTGCTCTTACTCAATAGTAAAATAACAAACTTGTATGAATTGTTATGAGCTTGGAACTTTATGCTACAGAAAAAAAAAAAAAAAAAAAATGAGGACCTTAGTAACCTGAGTATATGAGTCCATCTATTTGTGCAGAGAAAAATAAAAGAAAAAGATAAATGTTATCTTCTTAAGAACAGTAATTTAGGAGTTTGAACTTCAGATGGTAATCTGCACTGGGCTAGATGTAAATTTCTCTACAAGATGGGCTTATGGGCAATAATAATACAATGTTGTCCTATTTTCTGTGAATTTTCTTATTTTCTTCTTGGATATCTTCACCAGTTTTGACAGCAAAAATTACAATGATTAGTTGGGACCAAATAAATGTCCTTTGCACAGATGAAATCAACTTTTTTTTTTTATTTATATTCAAATTACTGAAAGTGAGGAGCTTCACCCAAGGAGTATTTTAAGTATGTAATTTGCATTTCGTATTTTGAACAGATAATTTCAGGGATAGAGCTGAACAACTTAATGTAAATTAATGGCTTTTGCAACAGTTTTTTTTTCTGTAGCTGGAATATTCTACTCCTCCAGCATAGAATAAAATGCCTTGTTTTATTTTTGGATTTGTTTGGTTGAGTTTTTTAACTTCTACATTACCCTTCTCCATCTTCCCTGTTTTGCCTCAATAAATGCAATATACCTGTGGGTTAAGTTTTCGGCCTTTCAAGCATTCCAGTTAGCAAAGCTTACCTCCACCTCAACATAGATTAAAATTGTATCAATCTCGTCCTTCCCTCTTATTCTGGTTTCTCTTTATATTCAGGTCTCTCATCCTAGTTTCCATTGATCTGTCCATATTAAGACTAACACCTAGCTGGGCAGGAGACATGACTTTCCCTGCGCTGGCACACATTTGTAGGGCCAGTTCCATCAGGAACTAAGGACTGTCTCAAGCCCCACCATTTTTTTATTCCATGATAGGCATATGTTTTAAATCTTGCTTCATGTAACAGAAAGATAGCAATCATAGCTGTAAACAACTCTTGTCATTTTCCCACTGAGGAGAAAAGAAACCAAGAAGATCACATCTGACAAACATGAATCATAACATGAACAAGACTTCCTGGGATGGACTTATAATAACTATGTGAATACAGTAGGATTCTTTTTCAGATTTTACTGGTTTTCCAAAGGCAGTGGAGTCTGTGCAGCCTGTGGTAGCAATGCAACTCTTTTTCTAATCATCAAAGAATAATTTAGGGTGGAAAAGATCACTGAGATCATTGAGTCTGACTGTTAATCTAACACTGCCAAGTCCACCATTACAGCATGTCCCTAAGTGCCACAACTTTTAAATACCTCCAGGGATGGTGGCTCAATCACTTGCCTCTGCAGCCTATTCCAGTGTTTCCCTTGCAGTGGAGAAATATTTCCTAATATTCAATCTAAACCTCCCCTGGATCAACTTGAAGCCATTTCCTCTCTCCTTATCACTTTCTACTTGGAAAAAGAGACTGAAGCTCACCTTCCAACAACCTCTTTTCAGGTAGTTATAGAGAGCAACAAAGTCTCTCCCGAGCCTCTTTTTTTCCAAAATAAATAACCCCAATTCCCTCAGCTGCTTTTCATGAGACTTCTTCTTGAGACCATTCACCAGCTTCATTGCCCTTCTCCAAAAATGTTCCAGCACCTCAATGTCTTTCTTGTAGTGAGGGGTCCAAAACTGAACACAGTATTCAATGTGCCTCTTTTAATGTGAACTATTACCACATTATTTATCTATGCGTAGCTTTACTCTTGTCTTTGGTAGAAGTATGAAAGAGATGCTGATCACCACTTCTCATTAAAGACCTCACATTTTTGCTTTTTGAAGCAGAAAGCAAATTAATTTTCCTTTGTGACCATAAATTCCACCTGGATCACTTCTATTTACAATCCATTCTCCAACTTCAGAGCAGTTATTACATCTGTAATATATGATACCAACATTATCTTTGAAGGACTGATATTCATTTTAACCTATGTTAATGCATATTGTGACACAGTTGCTTAGTTCTACACCATGCTGAATAAAATGAACACACTGTAACACTCATTCATCTCACAGGATAATTAATTTCTATTTAGAAAGGATTTGGTGATTTAAAAAAAAAATACAATTTTCTAACTCCTGTTTTATTAATAGTCAAATTCTTGAAATAGAATAAAGAAGATGAATTCACAAGGCTGAAAAATATATAATTTGAAAAGAGAAAAAAAGTGTTTGCATGATGACATGAATAAATCATAGGATCGACTAGGGAAAAAGAAAAGATCAGTAAGGTTGTACAAATTTACTTTCCAGTTTGCTCATATTTGATATTGATGAACGAATTACCTGTGATTTAAGCTTCCAGATGAATTTTTAACCAGGCATTTAGGTACTAGTAAATACATTGGTGCTTCTTTATACAAAGATTTGTTTTCTTTCAAATGAAAATAATATTAGAGATATCATATATATCTATGATATTAGAGAAAGTATATTTATTCTAAAGATTGTAAAAATCTTGTCTGAAGTGAAGCTATTTGCCAGGTTAGGCAGTTATTTAAAAAATCTACCGTGTAAATAAATACATTTGCAATTTATTTCAGATATGTTTTCAGTTATGTAAACAAATGTGTTTATATATCTCTTTTCTCAGAGATTCTGTAATTTTTTTTCTTCAAACACTTTAGCCATGACTCATATAAAAAATCTTGGTTTCGTCTTCTTCTATGCTTAACCTAAATAAAACCATAGGAATTAATGTGAGCAACGAGCAGGGACATCTTCAACTAGGTCAGGTTGATCAGAGCCCCATCCAATGTGACCTTGATTGTTTCCAGGGATGGTGGATCTACCACCTCTTTGGATAACCTGTTCCCATGTTTCATTACTCACAAGGTAAAAAAAGACCTCTTCCTTATATCTAGTCTAAATCTACCCTCTTTTAATTTATAACTAGTACACCTTGTCCTATCACAACAGGACCTGCTAAAAAGTCTGTCTCCGTCTTTTTAAAAGCCTCCTTTAAGTAAGGAAAGACCACAATAAGTCTTCTCAGAGCCTTCCCTTCTCCAAGCTGAACAACTCCAACTCTCTCAACCTGTCCTCATAGGAGAAGTGCTCCAGCCCTCCGATCATTTTTGTGACCTTCCTCTGGACCTACTCCAACAGGTCCGTGTTTTTCCTGTGCTGAGGGCTCCAGAGCTTGACACAGTACTAGAGATGGAGTCTATCCAGAGCAGAATAGAGGGGCAGAATTACCTCCCTCGACCTGCTGGTCATGCTTCTTTTGATACAGCCCAGGATACGGCTGGCCTTCTGGGCTGCAAGTGCATGTTGTCTTCTCATGTCCAGTGTTTCATCCACCAGTACTCCCAAGTCCTTCTTGGCAGGGCTGCTCTCAGTTCCTTCATCTCCAAGCCTCTGTTGATATTGGGGGTTGCCGAGACCAACATGCAGGACCCTGTATTTGGCCTTGTTGAACCTCATGAGGTTCACATGGGCCCACTTCTTGATCTTGTCCTGGTCCTTCTGGACGGCATCCCATAACTCAGGTGTGTCAACCGCACCACTCAGCTTGGTGTTGTCTGCAAACTTGCTGAGGATGCATTCAATCCCACTATCTGTGTCACTGATGAAGATATTCAACGATACTTTTCCCAGTGCAAACCCCTGAAGGACACCACTTGATATCAGTCTACATCTGGACATTGAGCCATTGACCACTACCCTCTGGATGTGACCACCCAACCAGTTCCTCATCCACTAAACAGTCCATTCATCAAATCCATATCTCTCCAATGTAGAGAGAAGGATGTTGTGGCGGACTGTGTCAGAGGCCTTACAGAAGTCCAGATAGACAACATTTGTTGCTCTTTCCTGGTCCAGTAATGTAGTCACTCTACCATAGAAGGCCAGTAGGTTGGCCAGGCAGGACTTGCTTTTGCTGAAGCCATACTGTCCCTGTCCTCCATGTGCTTTATCATAGCTTCAAGGAAGATCTGTTCCATGATTTTCCCAGGCACAGAGGTGAGGCTGACATGTCCGTAGTTGTCAGCATCCTCCTTTCTACCTTTTTTTAAAATGTGTGCAATGCTCCCCTTTTTCAAGTCACTGGGGACTTCATCTGACATCCATGACTTTTCAAATATCATGGAGAGTGTCTTGGCAACTACATTATCCAGTTCCCTCTGGACTCTGATATGCATCACATCAGGTCCCTTAGATTTACATATATTCAGGTTCCTCAAGCGGTCATGAACCTGATCTTCTCCTACAATGGGAGGGACGCTACTCCCACAGTTCCTGCCATGTGGTCCATCCACTCAGAAAGTGTGTGGAGAGAGGTTGCCAGCGAACACTGAGATAAAAATGTTGTTGAGTACGCTATCCTTCTCCTCGTCTCTTTTGACCAGTTTACCAGTCTTCCTTATGCTGGGGGCATACTTTCTTTGACCTTCTTTTTCTGGCTGACATACCTGCAGAAGCCCTCCTCACTATTCTTTGAATCCCTTGCCAAGTTTGCTCCAGCTGTACCTTGGTCTTCCTGACTCAATTCCCACAAAACTGGGCAGCACCCCTATACTCTTCTCAGGATACCTGTCTCTACTTCCACTGCCTGTGTACCTCTTTCTTGCCCTTTAATTTGACCAGCAGGTCTCAACTCAGCCGTGCCAGTCTCTTGTCCTCCTTTCACAATTTCTTATACCTGGAGTTTAAGAGCCTTTGCTGCTGTTTGGAAAGCATCTGTAAAGATCTGCCAGCTCTGTTCTGCTCCCTTATCCCTGAGGGCACTTTCCCCGGTGGTCTTATTGACTAACTCCTTGAAGAGTTGGAAGTTTGCTTTCCTAAAATTCAGAGTCCTGACTTTACTCTTCACCTGACCCATATCCCTCAGAACTGTGAACTCCACCAGTGCACAACCACCACAGCTCAGGTTGCCTCCAATCTTAATGTCTCTGATTAGCTCACTTGCGCTGGTGACCAATGACAGCTCTACCCCTCTGGTAGGGCTGTCTATTACCTGGCTTAATAAGTTATCCTTGATGCATTCCAGAAACCTTCTGGATTGCCTACAGCTCTCTGTGCTACTTTTCCAGCAGATGTCAGCATGGTTGAAATCCCCCAGCAGGACAAGAGCCTGTGAGCACGACGCCTCCTGTAGCTGGAGCAAGAAGGCTTTGTCAGTAGGCTCCTTTTGATCAGACAGCCTCTAGTAGACACCAACCACAAGGTTCCCTTTGCTGCCTTGGTCTCTAATTCTTACCCATAAGCTTTCAATCAGCTCATGGCAACTCTTCAGAGACAGCTCTTCACACTTAATCCATTTCTTGATGTAGAGGGCAATGCCTCCGCATCTCCTTCCTCACCTGTTCCTTCTGAAAACCCTGTAGACATCGATAGCTGCGCTCCAGTCGTGGGATTCATCCCATCAAGTTTTAGTAATGGCAACTAGGTTTTATTTTTCCAGCTCCTTTTGTTTGTTGCCAATGCTGTGTGCATTGGTGTAGATGCATTTCAGCTGCGTTGTTGGCAATGTCACCTTCCTAGAGGAACATTCCTTAATTCATTTGAGGTATTTCACTGGTGTTTCCCTGTTGACTCCTAATACCCCAGGAATCCCTGTGTCACCTCTGTAAGACTTCAAGTGTGCTGCAGTGTAGCCAGCATGTCCCAGAGCAACGAGTCGAAGGTCCTCACTAGCACCCCATCCCTCTAACCTTGGCATGTCATCCCACAGCTTGTCATGAGCAAGCCTGATATTATCCCCCCTCTCCCTTCAAGACTAGTTTAAAGCTCTGTCAATGAGCTCCACTAGCTTGTGAGCAAAGACCATCTTTCACCCTTGAGAAAGGTGAATCTCATCTGATGCCAGCAAGCTCAGCGCTGTGTAGGCCATCCCATTATCAAAAAACCCCAGAATTGTGGAGTCTCCGTCTCTGGAGAAATTCAAAACCCGCCTGGACGCGTTCCTGTGCAACCTGCTCTAAGGTGGCCCTGCTCTGGCAGGGGGTTGGACTGGATGATCTACTAAGGTCCCTTCCAACCCTATGATTCTGTGATTCTGTGATTCTGTGTTGGTGATACCTGTCTTAGAGCCATGCATTAATAGACTAGGCCTTTCTGTTTCTTCCAGTGTCGCTGCCTGCAACTGGAAGGAGAGAGGAAAAAATATCCTGTGCTCCAGACTCACGTACCAACTGCTCTGGCAGGGGGTTTGGACTAGATGATCTCCAGAGGTCCCTTTCAACCCTGTGTTTCTATGATTCTATGATTTGAAGTATTAATGAGCACAAGGCCAATCACATCACTGCCAGTAGGACTTTGCAGTTTTGGCCTTTACCAGTACTGTGTAAGATTGCACTAACTGTATTATTTTTGCAATGCAGAAAGTATTCAAGTATTTCAATGCATAGAAAAATATGTAACTTTTCATTATTTAACTTATTGACTGTATGACTTTTGTTGACATTTTATCTTCTCCAGTTCTTGGTAGAAGAGAAATTGTTATAGAACAAGAAGCATAATAGAAAACATTGACTCATAAATAAAATTGTTTTTTTTATTCTTCTCACCGTTGTAAAAAGGAAGTTGCAAAGATATTTTATGACATAAAAATACAGAAATTATTAAAAAATCAGTCTGATAGTTCCAAAGTTAACGAAATCATTTTAAACTGCCACAAAATAATGTTTTGTTTAATCACCTGCAGTAATCAAAGTACTGAATATCAACTGCAGTGTACTGATACGAGACTGAAATAATAAACTGTCAAATAACACCATTTAAATAGAATATTATTAAGACTGTGCTTTCTGAATGTAGTAAAGACTATTTGGAAAATAAAAGTTTATAAAGATGCCTAAGTAAATATATACTGACACACAAAACACAATCAGTTAGCACAATAGCATGCCATTTCTTTCAGAAAATGTTATAAGATTGACAAAAGAAGATAGTAGAAATTTTAATATCAAATTCCAAAATAGAATTATTGGGCACAATTGTTAGGAGTTCATATCTGAGATATGGGGATAAAGGTGCTAAGCATGCATTAAAAATCTGTATCATTTCAATTCTGCTATTGTTTCAGAAGTATTCAAAGCCCTCATAGCACTTTGTAACCTTCCTGTTCTTTTGCTTCAAATGAAATATAACTTTTACATTCTAATTCTGATTTTTTGTTAGGCTAATCTATCTTTGTTTTAGTTCTGAAAGCAGTCATGCTTTTATTTACCTCTAGAATGAATGTATGAGTAATAATCCTGAACTAGACGCTTTAAAAGCATTCAGTTCTATTATTAGTTACTCTTAAAGTTAATACTGGTGTGGAATTTTATTTACGTTGTTATAAACATATTTTGTCTAGAAACAATCCTTTTCCTACTAAAATGAGTCGATGTTTCAGCAGATGCAATATCAATGCCTGAAAGAATCCAACAAGCTGGACAGCCAGCCATAGCAAGCTGTAAGTCATATATGAGACAATATGGCTTCGAGTTTTTTAAAAATTCCTAATTTGGTATTAATCCACATAACATGAATCACAAAGTTAACACTATTCCAGCTTACTCCACATCTGGCCCAACAACATTTTAAATCCTGCCAAACCGTCTAATACTAATAACATCACTGAAGTGCTCTGTCACTAGTTTTGGATCATGCCATTTCCCTAAGAAAAGAGTATATGTACATCTACAGTGAAAGCTTTCTCATAATGATCTCCCTGCTAAATTAAGTCCTGGTCTTATTTATACACATATAATTAATTTTGTACACTCCAAGTAGTTTTACTGATGTCAATGGTTCTACTCAAAGTTTGCATGCTTAAGGACATGAACAAGTCTGACTACTCCTACATAAAGTTTTAAGCAGCATCCTCTACAATGAAATCTGAACATGCCCCCCTTCCCTTAAATATGAATATTTATTACTGGTCTCGAGATAAAGAGTTAAGATGGTAGATGTGTAACCTGTAGGTCATAAGTGATTAACCTTAGACAATAAAGTAGATCATAGATGATTGATCTTAGACAATAACAACAGAAAACTAGAACCCCTAAAGAAAGGACTGAAGCAACAGAAACCAGATGAGACCAGACCCACAGTATGGCAGAGTTCCAGCAAGTCTGGCCGGGATCCAGAGATGGACTGAACATGCCAAAAGAAGAGGTCAAAGAGAGGTGACGAAGAGGAAGACTCCTTACTTCATCATTATGACCCCCAATGACCACCAACAGAGGGCACTGCGCAGACTCGCAGGGGCGGGACGCTAATTTTAATACGAAGCAGAGCAGTTCATGCATATATATAGGCATTGCGCAACACGCATTAAATATGTATGAGGTAGGAGCATAAAGGTAGAGCTTTGTCATGAACCCGGCGCGCACGATTTTTGGCGGGGCTACCCCCTCGTGCTGCCCGGCGCTGAATAAACATACCTACTTTACAACCTTGTCGGTTGTGGAGTTTCATTCCACACGTCAGTCTCAATGGTGGCATGTATACCCGCTTTCTACACAACAGGCTGCAATCACAAGATCATTTTGTATCTCCCCAGGGGGAGCAGCTGGCCCACAAGGCACCCTCACAGTCAAATACAACTGCTGTGACCTGTCTCTCTCTCAGTACTGGTGTGTCTTAAAGGATGGTTCATGTTCTTTTTAATTCAAGTAATGAGGCCTTGGGTGGTTGGTTCATTTTCTTCTGTTACAAATCTAAGTAGCTAAAAATAATTCCAAATTCATAGTTTTGCCTTGACTTTGAATTTCTTTTAGTTTTCCTTTTGACAACCACAAACTCAAATCTGGCTATTTTTTGCCTCATATTCTTTAACTTCTAAAACTGTGTGGGGCAGGCCAATCTTTCTCATCATGTAAGCCAAAACCTGAAACCCAAAACATGCATAAGTCTGACAGGTGCAAGGCCTGTATTTTGTTTCTCTGTTAGTTGAAAAGCACAGATAATGAGAGAGTTTGGACTATAAGTCCTGTTTGATCCTATGGTAACTCAGCTTAGGTTTTTTGGTTATACCACAACAATTTGTTAAGGATTTCATTCTTTTAATGAAAACCTTACACTTTCAGTTTTATATATTCCCTTCAGATATCTTTTTTTTGCTGTTGTTATAACTGTAAAAATTAAAACATTTTGCTGTGGCCTGTTTCTCTTAATCTTCCTAACGCAATGCAAAACACGTTCCTTAACATCAGTGAATAACCTGAATTGTTGCCACATGTCTTTGTTATTGTTTCTCTTAGCACATACAAATTAAATATATTAGTCAAGGGTAAAAAGTCAAATGCTGGAGGACAAAAGATGTGGCAGATGTACATTTTATATTGGTTATAACTGAGAAGCAGTTAAAGAAAAACAGGTATGCATGCAAATGGCATGCAGATGGATGTTACGGATAAAAGAGCAATGTCATTGCGGTGTTTGGGCCCATCTAAAATTAAGGTGAGTTCAATTTTTCTTCTCTTTTCTAAAAAATCTATGTCCAAGAAGGCAGTAGCTATTCTTGAAGTTATTTACGGGGTTTTGGTCCTTCTGTATATGTATCGGTTTTATATTTTTGCTTAATTTGACACAAAGTAATTTAGGAGGGAGCCTTTTTTTCCCCTCTTTTTGGATTGTAAATTAATACTTATTGACAAATGATGGGAAAACCTCATTTCATAAATTTCATGGGTTGTATACAAACATCCTGTTTCTAAGGGGTGTTTAATAATTGATGTTCTACAAGAGACAAGAAACAATTACTTTGATGATAGAATGGTAATAGAAAAAGAATTAATGCAAACTAAAGGAGATCTATGAGTGTAAATTTAGTACTTAAAAGCAGTGGAAGTCTTCTTTCAGCATCTTCTGATGTTATATGCAACATGATGAGGCCAAAGTGTTGTGTTTCTTCCCTTGGTTTCACAATCAAGATGAGGGTCTGCAAATTCCTGTTCTAGACAACATTTTGTGCCTGTCCTGAGCTGTGATCTTTTCCAGCTTGATGCATTTATGATTTCCTTCTTATTCTTTCGAACATTTTATTCTTTAAAAAATTAATGTAAGGTCTTCAAGGAAAAAAATTGTCTTCTGTCTTTCCATAGTTCTTGGCACTAATGCAGTCATTTCATAATATTAAGTTAAATGTAGTGCAGACTCAGATAAGAGGAAGAGAAGATTTCAGATGTCTATCTGCTTTTTGCATTCGTTTATTACAGGTTTTAAAAAATTATAATAAAACCAAAACAGCAGTTCAAGGATATTAGTCTCAGTTCCCTAGATTAGTTGGATCCAGGATCATTTATGTCCTCTTTCTCAACCTGGAGAAGAGAAGGGTCTGGTGAGACCTTATAGTGGCCTCTCGCTACTTAAAAGGGGCCTACAAGAAAGATAGAGAAGCATTTTTTACAAAGGCATGTAGTGATAGGACGAGAGGTAATGGCTTTAAACTGGAAGAGGGTAGATTTAGATTAGATATTAGTGTTGTGGTTTTGGACAAACTGGCCAAAGGCCAGCAATAGATGTTCCCCCCCACCAGCCTCTTGTGCTCGGAGAGCGGGAGGAGAGATAAAGAGATTTACGAGTTTAGAAGAAACTAAACTATTTTAGTGAAATATTAATAAGAAAATAAAAAGGAAAATAATTAAATAGATAGAGTATATACAAAATTGTACTAAGCTCCCAAGATGATGTCACCGGCAGGCACTGGGGAAGCCCCAAGCTGGACTCAGTGATGGGTGGAAACTGGGTTCCAGAGTTGGGGTCAGGAACACACTGATCAGGATCAAAGGCAGATGAACAGACAGGGTCCTCCTTGAACATCATGCAATGAAGGAAGAGTAAGAGACTTGCCCCTTTGATCCCTCAGCTTTTATACTGAGCGTGGGGTAGATGGAATGGAATACCGCTGTTGATCAACTTTTGGTCACCTGTCCTGTCCGTTCCTCCCCGCAGGCGGGACCCCTCTGCGCTTTTCCGCTTCTGACCCTCTAACAGGGCAAATAACAAAATTAGCTGACCTTGGTTGTTATAGAAATAAGTATAAGCAAGCCCCTTACTGCATACCACTCCTTGGCACAAACTGCCTTATCACTCTGAACAATCCGCTTTAGACACAACATGCTGTTAATTTCAGACAGTTAGAAGAGGCCTAGCTAAGAAGGAAAATTACGAAACAGAAAGTTGTTTCTGTTTCATCTCAAACCAGGACAATTAGGAAGAAATTTTTCACTATGAGGGTGGTGAAGCACTGGAACAGGTCACTCAGAGAAGTTGTGGAAGCTGCATCCCTGTAAGAGTTCAAGGCCAGGTTGGATGGGGCTTTGAGCAACTTGGTCTAGTGGGAGGTATCCCTGCCCATGGCAGATGGGTCTTGGGGCTAGATGGATCTTTAAGGTCCCTTCCAACCTAAACCATCCTATGATTCTATGTTTCTTTCTCACTAAACTGCTTTTTGGCTCCACAAGCATCAACAGGAACAATGGATAAAGTTCCCCTGGAAATAATGCAAAGCCTAGTCATTGCAGCACTTAAGTGGGTAGAGATTTCCCTTTTCCTTTCTGAGTTATGTAACTGTTAGCCAATTTATACCTTTACTTTTTCATGTTTTCCATGGAACTTAGCTGACCTTCAGGTGGTCTATCTACTTAAATTGGTTTCATAACAGAGCTAGAGGCACAAAGATAAATGCACTTATCCACCTATCTCCTCAGAATAAATACTTCCAAATATGCCTGGAAGACAACAGTAGATCATGTAGTCAGGAGCCAAAAGAAATATTTATAAATTTTTTTGTATTACATTCAGTAACAACACCACTTGGTCTAAAAAAGATGCCAAAACTTGTAATTCTCACAGTTATTTGCCCACAAATCTGAGTTGGTAGAGTTGGAAAGAATTCAAATTTTAAGAAAAGGAAGAAGGAACTAGTTACGCGAAACACTGCAGTTAAGCTCTGTGAAGACTATGAAACTCACACATCCTTTTGTGTGGAGATTCACACAAGTAGCCTAACTGTTGTATCATAAACTTGCTCATGTTGAAATGTTAAACGCAGTCCAGTCTGAGAAATTCTAGTCTTATAGAACTAGGAAAGATGTGGAAAAGGCAGTGGAAGAGCTTAGAATAACTGTACAAGTCTTATCTTGTAGTTAATTTGTTCTAATTTGTTTGTGTGTTTGTTTTATAACAGAAGGCACATGTAAAACATTGTGTTTTATTACATTGTTCATTACCATTTTGCTGCCTTTCTGCATCTTGTAAGCCTTCTCCCAAACTTCATTCTTGACACTAAGGAGAGCTCTGAAACCTACATGCATATTAACTTTGGGAACCAACAGATATAACAGTTTTAAAATGAGGTCCTTAGTGTCTGCCAAATGATGTTATTCTAGAAATAACATGCAAGGCAAAAGCACTAGGCATACATACTTAATCAAGAAATAGATCCCTGACAAAGTTTTACCCTGTTCCTATAAAATTATTCTAGCTCACAATGTAGAAGGATCATCCTACAGTGGCTTAAAACATTTGTATTCAGCTATGAGTGACTTCCGGCAATTCCCTGGTTTTCGCTCCTTCCATCCTTTAGCAGAACCTATTCACTTTACATACTGTGTATGACAAAATATTTCATAAGATACATGTCAGGAGACTGTTGTAAATGCTCCAAGTGTTAGAGTCTAGCCTTCTCCTTGCATACTTCATAGGTTTCCCAAAAGGTCAGCTAACTCCACTGTGCTTCAAGTCTAGCCTGCTCTTCACAGGGACCTGACTGGTCACATAGCACTCAGACTTTCTCTTCTCACTGAACTAGCTTTGAGATATACAAAAACACATACACATTTCCTTCTATATTTACATATATATATATATAAAATATTTAATAACTCTTCAATTTTAACTATATCTTAATTACATACTTATTTTTCGAATATACTTTTACATATACCAGATATAACACTGTTGCAATGTAAGTTTCATATAAATGCAGATAACAAAATGCAGTTCATGCTACAAAAAAATAGCAATGTAATGGGCAGTATTGCCTGAAAACATCATCCTTAGAATGACATTAAAAATAGTGCACAGCTTTGATTTTAATATATTTAAATACCTATACTTGAACTTCTTTCTGTTTTTCTGTTAAGCTTTAAAAAAACCTAATTTTCTTGTGCAGCCCTGTTGGGCTAATAAACCATAAATCAGAGCCTGGATTCAAATCTGTTTTAGAACATAAAGGTTTTTTTGGTTTTTTTTAGGAATATGGAGTATTTTCCTTGTTCAGTCACACAAGAGACAGCATTCTTAAGTGAGAAAATCTAGTATTTAAACTGTTAAACTGATGTCTGATATTAAACTTGTTATCTGTATCTATGTCTTTGGGCAAGTGTTCAGACATTCCACAGGTTTCTACCACGGGACTGTCTGTTATTTTCACTGATGTTTTCACTTATAGTACAAGTTTGGGTAGAAGATGGTCTCAAGTTTTCTTTCTGAATTTTGAAAACATGGTAGTTACAATGCTAAGGTTAGGAACTTTCATCTTAATTATCATGACTGGCTGAATCCAGAACTTACTTTGGTATTTCTCTTTCTGTTTATACTTTCAATTGTTTTATTTTGGAGAAAGGATTGTTTTTCATTATGTGTGTATAAAACTGAGGCATAGTGGGACATCAAATCTTAGCATAAATATTTTTAATTATAGCAAGAAGATTTCAAATTAACTGACATTAGGGGATCACTTCAGATGAATAATTGTTGGTCTCTACTGCCATTGAATAGCTCTAAGATATACAGTTTGGCATCCTGGAATCTGTTTGGAAAGATGCATGATTCCCCTGTGTCCTTTGTTACAACTGCCAGACTGTGTGGATGCTATCACAGTT
The DNA here is from genome assembly GCA_013400135.1 of Rhinoptilus africanus. Lineage (NCBI taxonomy): Eukaryota > Metazoa > Chordata > Aves > Charadriiformes > Glareolidae > Rhinoptilus > Rhinoptilus africanus. Next base: position 123,120 of record VXBO01009519.1, read on the forward strand.
GGCAGAACTGGAAAGTACAACACAAGACTAGCCATCTATAGCACTAGAGAATGATTCTTAAGCTATTGAATAAAAGCCCTTAGGTTGTGCCCTAAGTCAGGTTAGACATAGGCACCTCCATCCCAAGATAGTTGTCTATACTGACCTTTATTGTTGACCTTTTAAAAATGGTAGTCTCTCTCTACATATTATTTATAGAAGACTAAACAACTCCTTTATTTTATTTATGCTGTTGCTTGGTTTTTTTCTGAACAGTTAAAGAAGGTTAAGATGAATTAACCATAACAGATTTTTCTACTAATGAAAATTAAAAATCAAACCTAGAAGGAAGGTTAGGAAAATTAATTTAGAATGAATAAGCCTACCTCTCAGCTCCCAAACTAAATGTGAAGACTAAAGAAATGTGTGACTTAGATGCCATTTTAAATTACAGTTGTGTCTAGCAGTGACATTTTCTCCTGATCAAAATAAATATTCAGATTTCACCTCTCAGTGCATGCTGGCATATAAGGCCTATTTGGTCACTGAACTACTAAAGTACTTAAACATTTCCAGAGAAGTGAAAGTCACTCGCATTCACAATAAGTAGTTGACTAGCATACTGAATTTGATCTATTTTGAGAAAGAAGGTAATGCAAAGAAGGAAAGTCTGTACTATAGCAACAGCCACATGAATCCTGACAAGTACATGCATGTCTTCAAAAAAGCGTACACCGTGCAACCGTGCAAGCACTAGTATATAAATGCTAGTATATAAGAAGAGCTACCAGATGGTCTTCAGTGCTGGAATCTTCCTTTCTCATCACTTAGTGCAATATTTCCCAAGGAAATTATTACATAGAAGTCATACTTTTATACGGTTCTAAATTAATTTATCAAAATATTAATGTGAGTAAAATGTAATAAATTTCACAGAATGCTAAATTACTTTTTAAAGCAAAATTTATGTGACTGCTTTATAACAATGTATAAATTTTTAATTGTTAATAAGAGTATCATAAGGAGTTATAAAATACAAGGACATAAATTCATTGACTCAATAAAATCAGCTGCAGATATTTTTCTACATTTGCTCGCTAACAAATCAGGAAATATATTTAAGTCAAGGTTCCAATAAAACTACAAATCCTCCTTCTCAATTGAGGAAACTTCCTTTTCTCATCAGAGACACAGATAATCCAATCTGATATTGTTTTAGAGAGCATATTTTGCTGATATTGTTTATTGACATACGCAGAAAAACAACACACATCAGATGAGGTCCTCATAATAATACTCCTATTTTACTCTTTCCAAATGGCAAAGATTGACTAAAGAAAAAAGCATTCAGTAATCCAGGCACACAAACCAATGCTAAGCAGTAACTGAAAATTATGTATTTGCTTGGAAACTGCTGAGAAAATTGTTTCGTTTCAACTGAAGAGAAAAATAAAGTAAGTATTAAAATAGTAAAACCTTTTCCTTCCTAGGTACAATTGATCTTAGTTTTAAGAAACAGCAACAGAGAACACTGAGTACATTTCTTCAGCCCCCCAAATCTCTCAAGACAATACACAAATGTTATAAGACTTATCCTAAGATTAACTAGACAACCTCAGACAATTCAGTTGGAGTTATTAGGTTATGGATGCATAGACTTAGAGTCAGATTAACTGTAGTGAAATATGCCTACTAAGAATAATGACCCTTTCAGAAAAGAGTACATCTAATCAAGCGTGTTACGCACCATTGAGTTTTTGTTCAAGAGGCTCACTGTTTAATAGCTGTTTGGTGGCCTTTGGAACTGGATGCAGTTATTAAACAATGTAAAAAGCTAATTTGTTTCTTGGCAGGAGGAGTTAGCCCTCTTACTCTCACTCAGATTCAAACAAAATGACCCTCAAGTTAAATAAATGCAGAGAAGGTAAAGCGTACGTATGTGATAATGAAAAAACTGACAGCCTATTATTCGTGGTCTTGCAATTTTCTGTTGGAAGATTTCATTGAAAAAAATCTAGATATATTTCAAAGTAACCTGAATCTGAAAGTATTACCCTGAGTAAAATAAGGCAAATGGGGACAGAATGAAGGATATTGTCTGTATGGAAATTTTGGGTTTGGTTATTTTCCATTTTTCTAATGAGAATATACTACAGTATAGCTCATAATAGTACTTCATAAGATATCACAACAGCATAAAAACTATAGGTTGGCTCTGGTCTGGCACCTTTATTCAAGCAAAATCCCTTTGAAAGCAGTTTACTGTGATATCGGAACAGTATTCATTAAGAGTATACAACTGTTTCATTAATGAATCCTTTCAGCAATTATAAGATCTGATTTGATCTTTACTTAGCTTTGCAATACCACACTACAGTCCAAAATCTAGATACTAGTTGCTAAAATAATTAACTTATGCCAGGGATTCAGAAATAATGAAATAGTTCCCAGAGACCCTTTATAAATAATAATTAAAAAAAATTAAAAATTACCATAGATCTCTATGAAAATCTGATCACTTTTACAGTCATTTATTGCATCAATTTTTGTGAAATTTGTACACCTAAACAAGTCATTGCAAACACATACAATTCTAATATGGATTTGAAT
>VXBO01009519.1:128420-166552 GCA_013400135.1 Rhinoptilus africanus
ATCTTTGTAAAGTATTTACATCATGAGGCATACGTCCAAGATTTCCCATACAAGAAAGCAAGGCATTTCTAAACTTATCACCTCCATTTCAATACATAAAGGAATAAAATTTAGTTAACCTGGAAAATACATTTGTCACATTTTCAGAAAACTTTTACTGAAAAAAAATTTATGATTTGCTCAGGAATTCCCATGTGACTTTCTCCTCTTTCCAAAGTGCCAGCAGTGAATAAGCAATTTTAGCCACTTCAGATTCTAAGGAATATGGAATTAGATACCACCTCATATAGAAAATCTGTTCTTTTTTAAAATATGAACCCATTTGGAAAATAGTTTTCAATTCTTGAGGGAAGCAGCATCAAATGAAATCATCTGAATGGTTCAGAATACTTACAATATTTAATTCCTTTTATAGTTATTTCAAAATAACAAGACACAGTTTCACAGTGAAACATGTTGTTTGAAAAACTTCTATCACAATAAAGGAAGTAATATTTTGAGAAAATCAAACATAATCCTATTAGTCTCATCAACTTGTCATTTTCTGTGGTACTTACTTCAGTTGTATATAAGCACTGTTCTGTGAATTCACATAATGTGTAAATTAAAATAAGTGGGTTACCAACTTTAAGATTCTGATGTTTAGTAAGAATTCAATGTTAGCAAAAAGTGAAAGAATTTATAATAATTTTTAACTGACAATTTTAATGTTTTTACATTTCCATTTAAGGATGTTACTGCCAAACTACAGTTTCAAATGCAAGAGAATATATTATCTGATAAAAGTCACATTCATTTAACAGATTAGTTTAAGAAGAAACTTGGCACCAAACATTAATGTTGAATACTGGGTGAGCTCAGCAATCACACTCAGGGATTTGATCCAGTGTTCATCCCCATAAATTAAATAAATAAATGAGCTTTTGAAGAACTTAATTAGAATACACCTGGGAAGAGAGAGATTTTTTTCCTATAAAATATAATATTCCAGGCTCTCTTATATCAAATGGCAGCTAATAACACTCTCAGTTAGAAATACTGGTCTTGACTCTGCTTCAGTCTGAATTATACTTTTCTACCAAGCACAGTCCAGTAGCAATCCTATTATAACTCTATTTTTCTTTTCTAGGTCATGCCCAAAATTAACCACAGACCTGTCTTCTTAGGATGTCTACACAGAATCCCTTACACATAGTATTTAACTGTCAGCTCACTGTCAAGATCATTTTGGACTATCCTAATGAGCTCTCCTCAAAACAAGCACACCACAGAAAAGCCCCCTCCTCAGTATTGTAGGTGCAAACCAGCTTGTTCTCCTCCGGATTTGAACCAAGGACCCCAGCTCTGTTTTTTGTAGCAATATCACCGTAACTGTAAGATTCTGCTGTCTCTGAGACATACACAGTGTCACGATGTTTCAGCACATATCCCCACACCCTAAAGGAAGACTCAAGAGTATTTATTTCTCTTGACTTTATACCATCAGTGATATTCATTTTATATAGAGAGTTGAAAATGGGGTTTTTCTGGTGAAGAGTTATAGCCAGAAGCAGACTGAAGAATACAAAGATGTTGGAAAACAGGGCAAAGTCTAAGTGGACTGTGTCAAAAATCTTAGATTTTTTTTTCATCAAGACTTCAATAATTTCCTGCCTCTTTGTGAATATAGTGCCTTTTCTCAAAATTCATAATTATTGATGTTTTCTGTTTGCTTTTCAAGGCAAGCCTGGTTATTCTGTTAATGACTGTATTCCATAAATATTCTTTTTTCAAATTCTGCTGAAATAAGGTGAAACTGTTAGCAAAGTAAAAGACTGTTAGTTTTTTAAAAAGTGATTGAATCTTCATTTAGAATAATGAAGAATAAGTAATAATAGAAGTCAGGCATACAAAGATTGCTGTTTTAAATCAGTCAGCAGACTTCAAGGACACCTGAAAAGTTATTACTACTAGATCTACCATACCTATCCAACACTCTTGTGATGACACGTCAGATTTTGCTACTGTTCTTTTCCAAATGAATCTTGCTCTCATGTCTTTTGCCCTTTTATTCCAATGAAATCATGTTAGATATTGATTAATACAAGCCACCGTGGAATTTAAAGTCTAAACAAAGGAGACGTTTGTGGGAGTTTTTGCCAAGACAAAATGTTAAACCATTTTGAATTTTGCAAACCCAAGGGATAAGACTAAATGTTGTGCTCTGTTTTATGTGGCTCTGGTCATGTGATAAATGCCCTTTCACTATAATGAAACACTTTCAAATTGTAGATAGAAACAATCTACTCGGGGATTTCACTTTTAGTCTGTGTTCAAATGATTAAAATTAAATAAAAGTATGCAGAAATAAGCATAAAACTTTGCTCAGAAATGTTGTAGAATGGACAAAATCGCATGAACAATGAACTAGAACAGGCATAGAGGATTAAGACTTTTCATTTCTATTGCTTAAATATACTCTCTCTTGCATCTAGTCTACATTTTAAAAGATGTTTGTGAAACTCACTACTCCTGGAAGAGCCTCTTAACAGGAAAAATATTAATGACTCGTTAGATCTGCATTCACTTTTGTGCATTCCTATGCATCAGCCTCCTTTGCAATGGTGAAAATAAGTAAACTGGAGATTTTTCAAGGTTTATTTTGCTCTTTAAGGCATTTTGTAACTTCTAGTACGCTATTTCAGGGGACGGTGTTCTGCTTTTTTCATACTGAGCAGAAAAGCTTTATCCACAGAAGGAAAAGATGCTAACAATATGTGTGACAGAATATGAGAGGGACTATGGTCAAAATTTTCACAGATTATCAAGATAATTTGGACTTTGTTACTAAAAACTGTATTAAATATTTTCAGTTGTTTGTTCTTCTTTGTTGTTCAGTACTTCACATATACATGTGCCATTGACAAAGTGCACTGATACAGACACATTATGGAACAGAGTATGTTATTTTAGTTAAAATATTATTTCTTAAGTAAAACTCGTATGTCCAAAAGTATAGTATCACACTATACTCATTTTATCTGAAACTACATTTTTAATGAAAATTTGTTTGAAATTTCCTTAACATAATGCCACAGAGGGAGTCAAGCACTTCACTTTAAAGAGAGAAGCAGCAATATATTTATTGTTACAAAACAATGACTTAACAAATTTTTATAGGAAATGCAACAGTTTAACTTGGTTATTTAGCGTATAGAGGACAGGGTCAGACAGAACTGTCAGGAAGACCCTCTTGTTGAGTCACAAGATTCAGAAAGGACCCTTTTGTTTTCTAAAGTCCTTCTCAGAGAGGAGTCTAGGTGCAGCTGGATCCAATCCTAGTTCCGGACTTGGTCACCAGTTTATGTCTAAAGGACTATATATGCACAATCAACCTTTTATATCACTTAGCTAAGATTTCAAAGTTTAGCACGCTATTCGTCACTTACCAAGGTTCTGTTGCAGCAAGGAATCTCTGAATCTTGAAAAGTAACCTTGAGAGGCGTCCTTACTCAAGGGGAGATCCTGCGCACTGCCATGCAGGAGAGCTCAAAGGGCTCTTGGGCTCTTCACTATTTATGGGGGTAAGACTATTGACTTGTAGTCATCTTTGCATATCAACCACAATACCAGCATTGTGGTTAGGTGAGCGAATTGCTCAAGTTAGCTCTTGACTATTGTGTTGTTATCTGTCTCCCCAAAATCACATTGAGCCGGATGGAGCCGTCATGACTAGATGCACCCATTATGACCACCATGGGGGTTATTGCTTGGGGAGATAAAGGTCAGGCTGGCAGTGGAGCACACCATCATATTAGCGTATTTTGTCATTTTATTGAAGGGAGAATATTTCTTGCTTTTCTATTTAAAACCAAAATATTATTAGGAGGAATTTGCAATACAGAGCTTTCTTATGCCTACTGAAAGAAAAGCAAAAATATAAAGTTTTAATCTATCATGATATTTCTTTCTAGACCCCTTCTTCCTTCATGCAATTGCAAATACTAAGCAAAACCACCTCCGTGCTGCATAGATGTCATATAGGAACACAGATGGAGATGAGAGGATTTTGCCCTTATTCATACACCACAGTTTAAATTAATTAATTAAGAATTAATTTAGAGTTGTCCTATGACCTGATCACAGTGCTCCCTTCTGATTTTTTGGTTTAGGAGTACACAAATATAGAGCAGCATAACAGATGTCCTAGCTTTGTATACAAGAACCTACCTACCATATATTTCTACCAGTGTCAACAAAAATCTGTAGGGAAGTGTTTGGACCATATGCTTGATGTTGGATATCAGGCAAGAACTGACCTTCTAGATAGAAATATTCAAGCTAAAAGCCTTAGCAGTGTCCTTTTCATTTGCTTTGCTTACTTCGTATTCAGTATACAATAAGTGCACTAAAGGATTGAGAGATGATGGCTGTTACATCTGAGAGGCGGTAATAGCTCTCATTACATCTGCCACTGCAACTAAAAATGCAGATTCAGCTGACAAACTGTCTAAATTTGGCTGAAGGATGGAAAGCAACTTGTCAGATTAGAAATCAAAAATACTATGATCTATCATTTTGTTACTCCAACTTTACACAAGTACTGGACTGAATTCAGCAAATGTATACTCGCAGAAAATCATAAAACAGCAAGTCAGGCCTATATATTTTATTATGGAGAAAGAACTGTATCTGTTAAAACACACCCATGAGCAAAGACAAGCGGGTCTTTTGCAGAAATGTCTTTTTTTTTTTCCCCCTAAAATTATATTTTGAGAGCTTAAGTTTTATATACTTACATGCCTCGAAGGTACAAGTTTCATGCCTGCTATATCTCTTCTTAAAATTTATCTGCAGCCCTCACATGATGATTCTGGTGAAGTTCTTTTTCATGTCTCAAAACTTTACTTAAAAATAAATCTTCAGATTTCACTTTCAGTATTTTTTATCAAACATCATTATGACTGTGATCCATGAAGCATAATAAACTGTTAATATTCCCAAAAGGGGAAATGCAAAATATGAATCTAAATTGCTAGCATGATGAATATCTATGAATATATAAACATATAAAACCACAGTGATGTTATTCATAAAAAGATATTTCCCTAGTGTATATGTTCAAATAAGGAAGGCCGGACAAAAAAGTTATCTCACAGAGAAGATAGGAATTGTGAACAGCTTTTGAATTAAATACAGTTTCCCTAATCTGCAGCAACCTAATAAAGCCTCTTGATGAAGCCTATTGCCAAGACAATCTCTTCTGTGCAAAGCGTGTAGGAAGTAAGTTTAGGCTGGAAATAAGTGAAAGGATCTTTCTTCCGTTAGGAAGAAGCTTTTTCCTTTTCATTCTGCTATCCTCTTTCTGTGTACATTCTTGTGGTCAGCTTTTGTCTTATCATTTTCTCCAGTCCTCCCTGACTTTAGAGGTGAAACTGAAACACTTGTTATACTAATTATATCACATAAAGAAGATGCAGTCAGCCTGAGAAGTAGTATAAACATTCAGTATTTAACTTAGTAGCTGGGAAGAAAATGAAGGAGCTGCTTTCCCTCTCTACCCCATCTCTACTTCCAGTAATTTGTTCTCATCCTTCTGCACGGCACAAATGTATCTCTAGCTATAAGGATTTTGTGCATATTCACTCCTCTTTATAGATTACTTTCACCCTATTTTTACCACCATATCTCTGTCTGAAGCTATCTGACATGCTTGTTTTTTAATACATGTAAGTATGGAAGACTCTGGGTTTCTGTCACTACACCAGGTATTTCTTATAAAACTGGGAAATGTGCTTACAGATTTTTTCTCATGTTCCTTAAAGTCATGCTTGGTCTTACTTTACTGAAATTAGAAAAAAAAAAAAAAANNGAACTCTTTATTTCAAATGGCTACAAGTTGTACACTAAATGATAGATTCATTTAAGATGCATATTTTCAGAAATTACTTGCTTCACTGAGTTTTATAAATCATGACTATGGTACTTGTACCTTAAAATACTTTTACTACCTTGAAAATTTTTGCTGGTTCAACAAATATTTACTATCGCTAGTTAATGTAGTCTTTGAGAAGCTTTTAATTGTCTCCCCGTTTGGTACTACCTGCCACTGTATTACGCAGATACCTCTTGTGGTGTTTAAATCATACGCATTTTCAAAGTAAAGTACAATCAGAAATAGTTAAAAGTAAGAATAAAAAAGGTGGCTGACATGTCAAAACTGTTACAAGCTCTACCCATTAAAAATGCAAGTCAGCAAACATTTAAAGGCAATCTAATAATTTTATATTATTAAATTGTTTCTCATAATTATACATATGCATAATTTGAATGCAAGCTGAATGTGGAGCAGGGGCATAGTTACTGGCACAGAGTGGGAACTAGCGAAGAGTGCTGTGAATTTCCTTTCTACTGTTAGTTCTTCCCTGAAGGGTGCCACACACTTCATTCCACATGATGGGAAATGTTGTGACACTGCATGATCCCCACAAATGCCAGGCTTGTCTACCTCTGGCACTGTCCAATCTATCACTGAAATTCTTCATGAGTCTACTATGGAATACTCTTCCAAATTTGATAGCTAAGAATAATTTTTAATTTTCTTTTGTCAAATATTAAGAACATTACAGAAACTTCCTTAATTCCCGTACTACAATTATTATTAGTTTCAATGGGTAATTAAAGAGAAAAATGGAAGACAATTTGGAAAAAAATATTATAGACGATATATTTGGCATATCAATAATAACAGATAATAAGTACTGACAATTGTCATTGAAATTATGTAAAACTGATTTTTGGACATCAGTTTGCTTCTCAGATGCCTGTAAATGTAACTGTAAAGTTCTCAGTCTAATTGGGTGGTCAATTTGAGCTGGGGATTTTCTTTCACATAAATGGAAGTCCGTAAAATTTGCAGTGGAAAAAAGCTACAACTTCTTTATTTTTTGCCAAATATATGTCAAACATATCTGGGAAGTATTAAGGTAGCAGCTTCTAGCACTAAAGATCCCCTGACATCTTTTTTACCTCTGTAAGTTACAGTAATGGTATTTTTCTCATTGATTTGTATATATGTGAGAAGACTAATAATTTTTAGCTGTTAAGTATAGTGAGTCAGGCCTCAGTTTTATTACACCTCTAGCCACTCATTCAGGGAAGAGGATAGTCATGCATATCTGGCGTTAAGTCTACAGTGATACTTCATACTTTGGTTAAACATGTTAATAAAAAACATACAAAAGGGTAGATTAATAAGGGGGTTTCTGAGTTTTCATATTGTGTAGTGGAGCAAGACTGATTTTACCAGGCTTAATAATTGCTCTATTTAGGATTCTTTTAGGCATAAAGCCCTTTTTCTTCAACAGTCTGTGAGGTTCCCAGTCATTTTTAACTAAAAGGGTGTGTCTCCTATAATTTTTATCAATCCTGTCATTACCTTATCAGTCACACATAAATAGGTCTACATAAATTACATTTTAAACTATTAGAAGTTTTCTTTACAGCGGTTCTGTACAAATTTCTATATAATTTAAGGGCAATTAACCTACAAATTCTTGACAGAACAATGAGAATTTTCTTTAATATTCTTTCCGGTCAGTTTCTACAGAGCTTCCTTAGGATTTTTGTTGCATTTTTTTCAAAAGAACAGGACTCTCATAATAGAAGATGCCAAATAAGCACTTGCTTATTACATTAGGTATCGCTTCTACCTGGCAACAACTATTACATTCACTCGGGAGAGGTGGACAGAATTGCTGGACTATTGGCTATTATGAACAGTTATGTAATAGTTACTGTCGTCAGGACAAAATAACCTGTTATTGTCCTTAATAAATTTTTGGGCTTTAATACCAGCTATTTAATAGGACCAGCAGACTGGGCCTTCAGGATATTGTTTTCACCTGTGATATTTTTATTTCAGGTGATTAGTAGCAAACATTTAAGCTCTTACCTCTTACATCTGAAGGCACGTGAAAGCCAAGCACTTCGTGGTTCTCAGATTGGAATGGTTGCACTTTCTATTGATAATATTTAGGCATTATTTTCATAAAACCTGCAGCCATGGTCACAATCTTTCACAAGCAGAGCAGTTTCTGAATATTTGCTTTCCTTGGTCCAGTTGACTAACTATAAACATTACCTATAATCATTTTCAATTGCTGCTAATATAGGGTCATAACTAGCTTTGGTCTCCTTAGGGCATTCATATAGTAAAGACTCCTCTGATAACATGAAAAATAAACTCCTACTTTGAGCTCTGGGATTTACACTAAAGTGAAACCTCAGACAGCAGTCTCCAAAGCCAGGTGACTTGCACATGCTCACTGCATGTACTGTATGTACCTAAGGGACTGGGATTTAAGTAAATGGGATGGGATTTGTTTCACCTGAATTTAAATAAATTCAATACACGTATCTACATGTGAGCTATCATGAGACTATAGTCTATAGTCTAGTCTCATGATAAAGTAGACACCTCTCTAGATTCCATTAAGTTAAATTCCCAGACTAATGAGTAGATAAATTTTAGATATTGTAGGCAGGACTCAGTTCTCTAAAAATTATTTCTAATAGATTTTCTGTCCAGTCTCCAGCTGCCACCAAGAAAGCCACAGGTCTTCCCTAACTTCTGTGTTTTATCTTTCAAACATCTGCAGGTACCTCAGAAACTATTAGGGCATCAATAATGATACTAGACAGTTATGCTTGGGCAGGTGAATCCCTCATGAGGCTATCTGGATATGAGGTCTATTATTCTGGCTGAAAATCTCATTCCCATTCTCATACTGTTTTAAATCAGATGTTAGAAAATGAGGAGTTCAGCCATACTTTTTCAGAGCAGAGGCTGACAGCACCTATGGTCTGATGACAGATAGCAGTGAAGGCTTATAGAGAACTACAGGAAAAAACTGTATGATGGAAAGGGTACTGAAGTACAGCTATGGCTGATCTCAGTCTTCTTTACAAGACATTTTTAAGGGACAGATTAGTCAAATGTCTCTGCCAGTGACTGTAGTGAAGGGATGCAGAATTAATGCCTGGGCTTGGATTAGATCATTTCTTGAAATGCATTCCTGCCTTTCAGCTGTATGTTGCTCGAACAGTAGTTGAGTGGATGTCAGAAATTAAGATTATGGATTTGGCTTTGTTTAGTTATTTTTTCTTTTGCTTTAGGCCAAAATGGGAAGTGCTTCACCACATAGAATATTTGACACTCCTCAATAACACAACAAATATTCCCATGGTCTGAACTTTCAGAAAAATGGCAATAAAATTTATGAAATTTNACTACAAATTCTTACAATTTTTGAGAAACAATGGAGAGTGGTCTTAAAAAAAAGAAAACCTCATCAGCAACAGATCTTGTAATAATGGTTATTTATACTCATCACTCCTGGAAAAGGACAAGATATTCACTGAATACTGATAGGTAAATTTTTGTTTCTTTGTTTCAAACAGGTATTTTGAGCATATTTAGGGCATTATTTATTTGCTTATGCAAAAGAACATAAGACAAATGCAGATAAGCCCTTCTTTTCTTAAACGTATTTTTAATTCAGGCTGATATCCAGACTTCACAAATGAAGTAGAACTTACTTGGCTTCTTAGAGACTATATCAGCTAAATAAATTGCTTTCTTGTCCTTGCCTCAGGGTGCCCAGCCCAATTTTGAACACAATTACAGTAAACAAACAACAGCTATAAAACACAATGGTTTATTTTTAAATATGAATAAAATCAGCTGCTTTTTTTGCATTTCTTTCTGGTCTGTCCAGTAAAACAAAATTATTCTTTTCATCTAGAAAACCGTTTATGGATAAACATGAGAAATTCTTATAAAGGACTACTGACTTTATTATTTGAATATGGTTTCATATTCAAAAATAAAGGGATGAATTTTCATTGTAAGTTTTTGCATAAATAGGGAATCAATTAAGTAATGTTAAGCATCCTTTTACTCACAGACCAATCTGAACTCCTGATCCAATTATTGTGTCTATGTTTCAAAATCCCTGTTGTAAGCTCTCCATTGACCATATTACACCCATCAAGCTGCCCTCATCACAGCTGCTTAAAGAATTAGAAAGTAAACTATTAGAAGTGTGCAAGTCAAGATTCCTTTAAGGTTCTCACTACCACTACTGATTTTCTATACCTGGAAAGGAGCCAGCATAGATTCCTTCTTTCATGGAGTACTTCTCCTTTTTATAAAGACAAACAGTAAAATGCTTCAGTCTATGTTTGAAAAAAATGAGTTTCTATATAGTTCCTTAATTTTCGCTTAGAAACTGAATGAACACAATCCTGCCTTCACCACTGTAAGTTGGGGAGAGGGGTGTCATGTTCTTTAATCACTTCTAGCTCAAGATGCTTGATAGAGATCCACTTTATCTTTACAGTCAGGCAGCATTAACTACTTTAGCAGACCATATACTTCTACTGTATCCCTTTTCTGATGCCTTCTCTCTGATATGAAGCTGTATCAGTTAAAAGTGTAATACCCAGTACCATAGATAGCACCAAATACCAGATAGCTGTATATATTGTTAAATGAATTTAAGTTCCAACAGATCCTTTTCCTTCATTTTGGTACTGGTTTTGAAAGAGGTATCTATCTAGCCTGACAGTGAATAAAGCAAACTTTTAAACAATTACAGAAACACCGCTGAGTTTGTCTCCTCTTATGAATCTATATGCTGGTTTCATACCTTTCAACAAAGAGAAAGAAACTAATTTATAGAATTAGAAAACAAAGAGTACTACCTTCAGGAATTATATTTTCCATAAAATCTAGATGAGGCAGTAGCCCTGTCTGCTATTATATACAAGCAAATTTGCATGGTTTCACATTTAGCTCTAGCTAGTAAACCTGATATTCCTATCTCTGAATCAAAGAGATGGAGGCTGTCTTTACAGCTGTTTAGGACAATAAACTCTTTAATTCAAAAATTAGGCTTGGGAACACATGAAACTTCTTTTCTGCTCTTCCAGTAGTGCAACCAAGATACCTTTTGGACAAGAAACATTGCCTGATTTTCAGTGGAAAATAGCAGAATTCACTGCCTGGATGTGAGAAGTCAACACATTCAACTTCTGATTAACATTCTAATTTTCTTTTCTTGTTATCCCTGCTGTAAAATACTCCAGCCTCCATCTCCACTTGGAGTTTGGTTCCCTGTGTCACAAAGACCCAAGACCCAGCTCTAAATCAGCACAATTTTACCTCAACTCAGAGTTCTGAGGAAATTGCCAAATTGTTAGGAAGAAGAGCTCTTAGAAAGTCTGTAGAAAGGTATCACTGATAGATGGTTGATATAGGAATCATTCCTGTCTCAAGGATTCAAGAGGAAAAGCATCAACATGGAAAGATACATAATCCTAAAAGAAAAGGAGAAAGAGAAAGGAAAAGAAAAAGAAAAAGAAAAAACACAAAAAACCCCCACAAAACAAAACAAAACAGAATAACAAAACAACAAAGCACTGGTCAGTCATTGATCAGTGTCATCAGTTTTATCAGTGCCAAAAGATTTAGTGGATAATAGCAAATCAGCAATGCTAAGCATCCGTCCAGGGAGAAGTGAAACTGCTCTGGACTGATGCCTGTCTTTGCCTGAAAAGTGTCCTGGATGTCTTATCAGGGGTGACAAGCACAGAAATACCTTAAATCCTATCTGGTTTTCTGTGTATTAAAGAATAAAAAATTGATTTGCATTTTTAAGCTGTTTACACTCTTTTGCAGTGCACAGACAAAGATGCCCTCAGGTATAAAGGAGCAGAAGAGAGCTGGCAGCTCTCTAAGGACATTTTTGTTAAAGCACAAGAGTTCCTGATTGCCATGTGTTAGAAGTCAGTCAAGGAAGGCAGGAGACCAGCATGGCTCAATAAGGACTCACTGGTCAAACTAAAGTGTAGGAAGGCAATGTACAGGCAGTGGAACCAGGGATATGTATCCTGGGAAGAATGTAGGAATGCTGCCCAGATGTGTAGGGATGTGATCAGGAAAGCTGAGGTGCAGTTGGAGCTGAATTTGGTAAGGGAAGCAAAGAATAAGAAAGACTTCTACAAGTACATTGGCCAGAAAAGGAAGATTAAAGAAAGTGTCTCCTCCCAATAAATGAGACAGCATAACTAGTGACAATGAACACGGAGAAGAATGAGGTACTTAACAATCTTCTGTCCTCAGTTTTCTCTGGTAATCACTCTTTCCATATCTGTCAAGTCCTTGTACTTCAAAGCAGAAACTGGGGGAATTAATTCTGTACTATATTAAGTGAAGATCAGGTTTGAGACCACCTGAGGAACTTGAACATACCCAAGTTCATGGAACCCAACAAAGATGCACCCCAGTGTCCTGAGGATTCCCTCAGGATGTGGCTGATGTAAGCCACTCTCCATCATAATTGAAAAGTCATGTCAGTCTTTTCTAGTGACTGATTGAAAAAGGGAAACATCATGCTTATTTCTAAAAAAGGGTAAAAAGTAGGAACCTGGGAACTACCAACCAGTCAGCTTCACCTCTGTGCCAAGTAAATCACAGAACAGATCCTCCTGAAAGATATATCAAAACATATGGAAGGCAAGGATATGACTAGAGACCGCCAGCATTGCTTCACAAAGGGTCTGACTAATCACATGCCTGACTAGTCACACGCCTGACTAATCTAGTGGCCTTCTGCAATGGTGTGACTGTATCAGTGGACAAGCGAAGAGCTACGGATGTCGTCTACCTGGAATTCTGAAAGGTTATTCATACAATCCCCTGTGACATTCTTGCTGTTAAATTGGAGAGAGATGTTTTTGATGGATGGACCATCAGATGGATAAGGAATTGGCTGAATTTCTGTGTCCAAAGAATTGTCGTCAAATGGCTCAATTTTCAAGTGGAAACTGACTCGTGGTGTCCCCCAAGGGTCCACATTGCAACCAACACTAATATCTTCATCAGTGACATAGATGGTGGGATTGAGTGCACCCTCAGCAAGTTTACAGATGACATCAAGCTGAATGGTGCAGTTGTTATGCTTGAGGGAAGGGATGTCATCCAGAGGAACCTTGAAAGAACCTTGAAAGGCCCATGAGAACCCTATGAAGTACAACAAGGCCAAATGAAAAGTCCTGCACTTGAGTCAGAGTAATTCCCAGTATCAGTACAGGCTGAGGGATGAAGGGATTGAGGGGAGCCCTGAGAAGGACTCAGGGATACCAGTCGATGAAAAAATTTGATGTGAGACAGCAATGTACATTCACAGCCCAGAAGGCCAACTGTATCCTGGGCTGCTTCAAAAGAAGCATGGACAGCAGGCCACTCTTCCTCTACTCCCCCTCTACTCCACTCTGGTGAGATCCCACCTGGAGTATTGCATCCAAGTCTGGAGTCCCTAGTACAAGACATGGACATGTTAGAGCAGAACCAGAGAAGGTCCACGAAAATTATCAGAGGATTGTAACATCTATCCTATGAAGAAAGGCTGAGACAGTTGGGGTTGTTTAGTTTGGAGAAGAGAAAGCTCTAAGCAGACCTTATTATGGCCTTCCAGTACTTAGAGAAGGCTTAAAAGAAAGACGGAGAGAGACTTTTTACCAAGGACTGTAGTGATAGGACAAGGAGTAACAGTTTTAAACTGAAAGAGGGTAGATTTAGGTTGATATAAGAAAGAAATTTTTTACAATGAGGGTAGTGAGACACTGAAACCAGTTGTCCAGAGAAGTTGTGTATGCCCCATCACTGGAAGCACAGGTTGAATGGAGCTTTGAGCAATCTGAGATAATGAAAGATGTCCCTGCTCATGGCAGGGGAGTTCTCTATAGGTCCTTTCCAACACAAAGCATTCTCTGATTCTAAGCCCAGAAAGAATGACCTAAAAAGGGGTGGTGACAACACTAAGCCTTTTTCTCTGTGTGGCATAGTCAACACAATGGACGAAAGGGATTGCCATCCAGAGAGACCTGGACAGGTTTGAGAGGTGGGCCCGTGTAAACCTCATGAAGTTCAACCAGACCAAAAGCAAGGTCCTTGTTACGTCCCAGTCCAACTACTTCCAGTCCAGGAGTGGTTCAAGCTGATTCCAAGCACGAGATTAAGACACAAACGAAGTCAGATGCCGCTCACTGCAGATTTATTGTTATTCCCCAGCAACAGTCACTGAGATGAGCGACAGGGTAAAGAAAGAAGTAGAGAGAAGCAGTATTACAGAGAACAACAAGACTATAGTCACCACCACAGACCCGCAGTCCCGTTGATCCATAGTTCCCAGGTGATGGTCATGAGAGTCCCAGTTGTTGTCTGGCATGGCACCAGTTTACAGTCCCTCTCTGCTCGTGGTTCGATCAATTAGCATGAAGGTTGTCTTGGCTCGGCTCATCATTGTTTGACGCGGCTGCTGGGTAAGAATTTTCTGCACCTATTACTTGGGCAGAACTTGATTTAGCAAAGTCAGCATGCCACAATACATTTGGGGTACCCTTGGTTGGCAAGTACACCATGCAGGCAGCAACAGGCAAATTTCTAGACATCTTGTTGGTGTGATGAAAGTCTGCACCAGTTTCCTTTCAGCCCGTAGGGAGCAAATCCGACAGGAAACCTTGCAAACCTCCTGACGGCTTGCAGAAAATTAAGTAAACTTTGAGACTATTATTTTTAATTTCCAGTCTCTGAGAGTCCTGTACCTGTGTCACAGCAATCCCCAGCACAAATACAGGTTGGATGGAAAATGGAATAAAAGCAGCCCTGAGGAGAAGGACTTGGGGATCTTGGTGGATGACAAGCTCAACATGAGCTGGCAATGTGCACTTGCAGCCCAGAAAGCCAACCGCATCCTGGGCTGCATCAAAAGAAGTGTGGCCAGTAGGGCGAGGGAGGGGATTCTGCCCCTCTACTCTGCTCTGGAGAGACCCCACCTGGAGTACTGTGTCCAGCTTTGGAGTCCTCAGCACAGGAAAGACATGGATCTGTTGAAATGGGTCCAGAGGAGGGCCAAGAAGATGACCAGAGGGTTGGAACACCTGTCCTATAAGGACAGGCCGAGAGAGTTGGGTCTGTTCAGCCTGGAGAAGAGAAGGCTCCAGAGAGACATTATAACAGCCTTCCAGTACCGAAAGGGGGCCTACAGGAGAGATGGGGAAGTACTCTTTATCAGAGAGTGTAGCGATAGGATGAGGGGTAATGGTTTTAAACTGAAAAAGGGAAGATTTAGATGAGATATTAGGAAGAAACTCTTTACTGTGAGGGTGGTGAGGCACTGGAACATGTTGCCCAGAGGAGTTGTGGATGCCCCATCCCTGGAAGTGTTTAAGGCCAGGCTGAATGGTGTTTTGAGCAGCCTGGTCTAGTGGGAGGTGTCCCTGCCCAGGGCAGGGGGGTTGGAACTAGATGACCTTTAAGGTCCCTTCCAATCCAAACCATTCTATGATGCCTATGAGGTACTATGATATCCTATCAAGGAAATACATGAGAAACATTATCAGAAAGAGAAGCAGCTTTTCTTAAAGACTTGTTTTACAGGGTCTGCTTTCTTACAGAGTTTCTGTTTAGACTCTTATTCACTGACTTTCTCTTTTCCAGCTACTCATTTAAACAAGAGCATCTCAAAATTCTGACCTCTCATCCTATCCTGTATCCGAGAAGCAGTTTACAATAAAACTACTTTTTTTCAGCCTGCTTTTCTTGTTCTTTTGGAAGTGAGACAATGTGTCTAAATTCTCCTTCTGAAGAAAGATAAATTCTTTTTTTCTTCTCTAATTAAGTGACCTAAAGTCTCTGCTATTCCTTGACAAAAAGGATGATTTCTGGCTAGAGGAAGGAACTGTAGGTGTAGGAAAGAGAAAGGAAAAGGAAACTGCCAGCCAAAGAAAAAGCTTTTCTTCTTAAAGAAATTTTTAATTTGTTATAGGATCAAAATTGACTGGCAACTAAATCGGAAAAATTCTTATCTCTAAGTAGAAATTGAAAGCTGACAACAAACAAAATGAAGTAATAACTTTGAGCAAAATGTCTATGACAAAGCATTTCCAAGAATGTAAGAACATCCTTTAGGCATTTTTGGGGGGGTCTCAGGTTTTTTGTTGCTATTGTTGTTTTTGTTTTTTCCAGGGAAGCTGGCATTGTCCCCGTAACAAAAGGGTTTGTGAAAAAGAGAAAAATCCAGCCCTGATTGCTGGATTGCTTACTGAAATGCTGATTGCTGTGTGCTGTAGCCATGTTACAGCTCAGAGAACTAGTCTGCTGATAGGTAGTATCACCTTTACACCTAGCAATAATATAAATGTTAATTTCATAGTCAGTACTATCCAGACACTCATGCAAAATGTGTCTGCTAAAATAATACCCTTGGTCATCTCTTCATTAAACTTCTTAACCCTTAGTGCAATGAGAGTAATTATACTTCAGCTCAGTGAAGAGAAGGAAAAACAGAGCAGAAATATGATAACAGCTAGAAAATAAACCCTTGGCAATAATAAGGAAAAAAAAAAATCCTGTGGTATTCAGTACGTGACATTGCTTGCAGTGTGGCAAACACACAATGCAAAGAGAAGAAAAAGATTCTAGTGAGCCAGTTATCTCCAGTTCTAGTGGAAATAACAGATCTTCCTGCAGGTAATAGCAGAAGCAACTCACTAAAAGTGCACCTTTATGAGAAGATTATTTGCCAAAAAGAGCAGTGAGGAAACATGGTTCTTAACTAGCATACCCATCAATATGACAAACTCTGCTGCCATTCATGGAGCTAGGGAAGAGGGTCTCTGGGCACCACAAATCTTCCTTTTCTTCTCATGGCTTCCTCATAAAGTTCTTAGGAGCAGAACCATAAGTATCTTATGAGTAAGGACTTTTATACTTTCCTTTACTCCATTTTATTCTCTGTGTACTTTTCCAGGGAATCTGTAGAAGAACTAGTAAACTGCGTATGAAAAATCTGTGCTTCTGATAAGACATTAGTGAGAAAAGTAGTGGCAGAAAAGAACATAAGAACCTCAAGGTACTTAGATTGAGGGATACTAATCAATACCTTTACACTTATATCTTCTAGAAAGATCCAATATAGTTAGGAAACAAATATTCTGTTTTGTTATAGGGAAAATAAATTTTTATTGTTCACATGTAAAAACACAAGGACTTGCAAAAGGAAAAGACTATGTTGCAGAAGATAAAATAGTTTTATAAGGTTAACATTTTTTGACAGAAATTATTCTTGTAGAATTAGAGCTTCAGTTCTAAACAGAAAACAAGAAAAATACCCTGCCCTTTTCCAGCTGTTCTCAAAAACCTTCCCACAAGGCCACTCTTCCAGCAGTTGTTTATGTAAGTACATCTATAGCTATCTTCCCCAGGGGCAGTTTGCTACAATAATAGAGTATCATCACAAACTCTTTTTGTTAAAAGGCACTCGGTATAATAAAACTAAAATAATTATTTCACTGCCTTAGAAGTTTACTTTTTCATTCATGGAATTGAGTAGTTTTCAAGTAAACAGAGGACGTGCTTCATCTGTCTTTAGGCAATACAAGGCAACGCAATATTCAGGCAAAATACTTCAATCTAATGGAACATCTGATGCTGCATTACAATGGAATTCCTACAGAAATGTATACTTGCAGTATCAGCTATTGCATAAAATGCATTTTTAATGATCCATGTCTCAAGTAAATGCCAGTAGAAAGATCTACAGTAGCAGTAATAAACTGATGTCCTAAGTCATTACTATTTAGCCCACTGAGAGAAAGGAATGTAAAGTTAAATCATTACCTGTCCTATCCAATAGCAAGCAAGTGAACAAGTAAAACACCTTTGTTCCAGCTGCCCAAGTAAGAATTGCAAAGCTGCAAAATATCTACACTCTTTACAGCTTTTTGTCCACCCAAAAGACTAAATCTCTGGTTAGGGTGTGTCACATACTGGGAGGTGAAACAGTGGACATGGAAAGGTGCTTATTGTCAGTACATGGGAGGGAAGATTAGAAGACAAGTTAGGAACTCAAGGAACATGATAATGGATCGACTGGACCGGATATCATGAAGGTAGACTGAAGGAGAAGTCAGGAAGGAGACAAGGTTAAAAAAGAATAGAGAATATAGAAATTGAAGAGGGACTGTTGCAAACAGAGGGCCCTGACAATATTAAGATATATGTTTCTAGAGAACAAAGAACAGGAATCTGTAGGAAACTTGGTACAGTGGATTTTAGTGATGATTAAATTATTTGTTTTCTTTTTAACACTATACTGCCTTGCCAGTTCTTAGGTGTTATGGCAACTATTTCCTGATGTTTCTATGACAATACACTGGCTGCTTCTGGTAACTAGTAGTTTTATCAAAGCAAATTCTTTTTATTGTTTAAATTATAACAGAATGTATACATCTGGACATTTATTTTATTGATTTCTTTAATCTTGTATCTGTGATGAAACATGTTTAATATTTAAGAGTATTTTATTTTGGAAAATATGTTACTGTAAACAGAAAGTAAGGTATGAAAATCACAGTAATGAAAGAGAAAGATAAAAGATCCACTAAATCACCTAATGCATTGCGCTGTTAATGTACCACTGATCCCAGCAAGATCTGATAGCATTTTGTTCAGAGCAGTAACAATAGTCCTGAGAAAATCAGTTTCTGTAACTGTCTTAGAAAGTTAGCCCAGAGGTTAAGAGATTTCTCTCTGTAAGGAAATTTTATACTCTACACTCTAATTTTCACTGTCCTTTGTTTCAGTCCATTATTCCTAATTAACCTTCATTTATCACCCTAAATCATTTCACTTTCTCCTTGGAGTTTAGTCTCATGAATATTTGTAGTTGCTATGAAATCCTACTCTTTTCTTAAAGTTAACTCCTCAGAAGTCCTTTTTTCTACTGTTCTGATAGTGGTTGTTTTCTTGTACTCCAAACTCTGTTGAAATTGTCAGTGTCATTCTGGAAAGTTGCCCTAATGACCAAAAAATATATTTCAGCTGGAGGAGATAATTTTAGTGCTATGTTATAAATAGTCTGATGAAGAACCATCAGGATGACTAAGGAGTTGGGGCTTCTCTTCTATGAAGAATGGCAGCAGGAGCTAAGATAGCCTGAGAAGCGGTTTGAACCAGATGACCTCCAGAGGTCCTTTCCAACCTCAGCCATTCTGTGATTCTGTGATTCTATACCTTTATAGAAGACGAAAAGCATACTGTCCTTATCCTAATACAAATATGCACATTACTTGTACAGCTTTTGAAGATTTTTTCATATTTCTTCTTTCCAATTTTTTCAATCTTATTTTCATACTATCTGTGGTTTAGAATAGATAATTATGTCCCAATGTCTTGTTTTCTGAACTAATCCTGTTGCTTGAACTTCTAATTTTCTGCATTTCTTTTTATTTTATTGCAGTTTCATTGACAATTTTTTTTTAAATTATCACAACAAGCTTTTATGAGTATGTTATATTTCAAATTTTAAAAAGTAACTCCATTTCTCAGCAGTGAATCAGGGCAGGTCTTATAATTTTCTTCCAAGACTTATAATCTGAGACTAGAGAAAGGACAGGAGACCATGAGTTCCGTGCCATCTTTTGCACGTTCCTGATTTTTGGTTATTTTAGGACTTGAATGCCAATGTGCACACAAAGAAGCATTTAAACATTTTCTTTGACAGCTACAAGAAATATCATATTAATAGGAGATCCATAGCACGAGAGAAGAACATGCTTCTTAGAGAGATTTGCTACTTTCTTATTCTGTAAAATGTATATAGCTAATTGACAGATCCACCAGTTCTTTGTCTTCTCTCTCTCTGACCATTTTCTTGACATTTTGAATAGGAAAATATCACATATTCTGTTTATTTTGTATATATTTTAAAAGCTTGTATGTACTTGACAGACAATGTTTTGCAAAGAGGAATTCATTGGTCTTTGGGATTTGGAACTAGCTACTGTTTATTTTTATTTCAGTGTTAATCTTCCCCACTAACATATTGTCTAATTTTTTAAGGGTTTGCAGCTTGATATTGCTTCTTATGCTCCTACTGATCTAAATTGGCCTCTGTTGTTCTTTTATCTCTTCAGATTTTTCTGGGATACATTTCAGTTAAGGCCTTTCCAGCTTTTCTGGAATCAAAGCTGCAGCATCCTGGAACATTTTGTAATGCATTCGATTTAAAATTTGTGAGAATTAAAATATTAATGTTTGGAGACTCCTACGTTGTTAAAAGGATCTGGATAAAAAGTCATTTATTTTCTTTCTAGTATTTTTACTTGTTCTTCTTTCATGTATGCATTTGTCTGCTCTTTCTCTAGCTTGTAGAAATAAACATCTGTACCACCAAAAATAGAGGTGCTTTTTAGAATTTCAGTGTTTGTCCCATACAGATAATGACTTCATAACAGGAAAAGGCAGAGGCCAAGCCAACTACGGTCCTTCTGGACACTAGTTTCCAAAGAGGGAAACTTGGACACATTTTCAAGACAGTAACCGTAATATGTTAAAGAAGATCCTTCATCTTCTTTTCAAGCTGGTCTGTAAGTTACCTGTTATACACCATTGTATACACCATGATATATGCACCGGACACTGTGCCCATGTGTTCTCTCTGGACAGTATTTTACCCTTTCCTGTCTAGCTTATCATAAAAGATATGAACTTAGCTTTCAGCCACAGTTGTTTTTTTCAGATCCAGCCTATCTTTACTGTCAGCTATTATTCTGTCTCGCTCTTCCCTTTCCAATAATTTCTCTCTCATCTCTAATCTTTTTTAGTATCAATTTTTGGAGAGGTTCTCTTGATATTGTCTTCTTCACAAGCACCAAAAGCAGCTCACATAACAGTAAATACACTTAGGCTTTTTAAGACATTGATAAATCTTATCAGAAAAGATCTATACTTATTCTAAAACTCTCCCAAAATAAAAATGTAGTATTTATTATGTCAAACAGATCTGAGAACTGACTGCTATCTCCCAAATAATCTCCAGGGAAAAATCATCATCAATAGGTGGTTTCCCTGCGTTCCAGAGCAGTAAATACATTTTCAGTGTTGTCCAGGAAGAAAACACAGTCACAAAGATCTTCCTGATGCCAAAAGCCCCAAAGAAAGGCAAAGAGCAAACAGTACAGAAAAGTCAGACTTAATGAATTTGAACAAATTTAGCTATCCAAACAAAATTAATTCTAGACTATCAGGTACAAAGCAATATATTTAGGAACAACTAATGCAAGCTAATGGAAGATGAATTCTGGATACCCCTAATTAGCCATGCAATTGAACATGAATTTTTAGGGCAATGCCATAGCCATAGATGTCATACTAATTTTAAAGAAGTTAGAAAGAGTATTAATTTTATCACTATATGCATCACTGTTGAGAAAGCATGGAAAAAATGTTCTAGAGTTGCTTTTTTCAAAAAGATATTAAGAAACAGGAAAAGGTGGAGGAAGAATGGGAGGAAAACTTTTTGTTGATAAAAATAAGTGATTCTAACTAGCATATTAGAAGGAAATTGCTAAGAAGTTTCCTCGTATCCATCCATGACTAATACTAAAGAAGTTTTGTTTAAAATGCAACAGGTAACAGAGAATACAGCAAACCAAAAGGGAAGCACAAGTAATCACTTTGATAATAATTACAAACATGAGAAGCCCTTGATTTTTTGTATCTGCAAAATCATCATCAAGCTTTGTGTCTATATTGTAAATAAGACCTTAATGTTTCCAAGCTTCTTTCAGGAGAGCAGTGAGGTCTCTCCCTGGATGTTCACAGTCAGCTGCTCTCATGCTGAGTGTGATGAGAAAGCATAGAGGTTTATCCTGAAGAATTAAAAAGAGAGCAAAGCAAACAACATACAAAGTAAACTGTTGATATCTGCGAGTATGGAATTAGACCATGTAGTTCTGAGTCATAGGATCACAGAATGGTTAGAGTTGGAAAGGACCTTAAAGATCATGTTGTTCCAAGCCCCCTGCCATGGCCAGGGACATCTTCCACTGGACCAGGTTGCTCAGAGCCCCATCCAACCTCGCCTTGAACGCTTCCAGGGATGGGGCATCTACAGCTTCTCTGGGCAACGTTTCCAGGGTCTCACCACCCTCAATAAAGGGTGGTGAGTAAGTAAAGTAAAGTAATTTCTTCTTAATATCTAAGCTAAATCTCCCCTCTTTCAGTTTAAAACTATTACTTCTCATCCTGTTGCTACACTCCCTCACAAAAAGTTCTCCCCATTTTTCCTGTAGGTGAGACTGACTGGCTTGTAGTTCCCCAGGTCTTCTTTTTTTCCTTTTTAAAAATGGGGGTTATATTTCTCCTTTTCCAGTCATCAGGAACTTCACCAGACTGCCACGACTTCTCAAATATGATGGATAGTGGCTTAGCAACTTCAACCACCAGTTCCCTCTGGGCCAGCAGATGCATCTCATCAGGTCCCATGGACCTTTGCACCTTCAGGTTCCTTAGGTGGTCTTAAACCTTGTCTTCTCCTACAATGAGTGGTTCCTCATTCTCCCATTGGGAAGGTCTATGCCTTTTGCTAGAGCATCTGTTGGTGAAGACTGAGGCAAAAAAGTGGTTGAGTACCTCAGCCTTCTCTATATCCCAGGTAACCAGGTCTCCCTTTTCCTTCTAAAGATGGTCCACATTTTCCCTAATCTTCCTTTTGTCACTAACATACTTATAGAAGCTTTTCTTGTTGACCTTGATGTCCCTGTCCAGATTTAATTCCACCTGGGCTTTAGCTTTCCTAACCTGATCCTTGGCTGCTCAGACAATTTCTCTGTGTTTTTCCCAGGTTGCCTGTCCTTGCTTCCAGCATCTGTAGGCTTCCTTTTTTATTATTTGAGATTGTCAAGGAGCTCCTTGTTCATCCACGCAAGACTCTTGGTGTCTTTTCCTGTCTTCCTCTTTGTTAGGATGCATCGATTCTGAGCTTGGAGAAGGTAAATCTTGAATATTAACCAGCTTTCTTGGTCTCCTCTTCCCTGCAGGGGCTTTATCCCATTGTAGTCTGCTGTCACACCTTGATAGTTTACTATGATTAAGGATTTGATTGTGCTGTACCTATGTTGAGCTTTGACTGATAGGTGGATGAAATGATAAATACACGAGTATTTAATTTCTGATTTATACTACTCATTCCATGATGAGTTTTCTGTCTTCCCTCTATATTGTCTTCTCATTATCTATGACTGCAACACTATATGTTCAACATGCTTCTCTATATGAAGGCTCATATTGCTTTGATATTATTTTGATTTTTATCTTTCTTTCTCATTCACAGATTCCACTAAAATTTTTACTCTAGGTTTTCCATATTTGTTTTAAAATGTAGTCTATCAGCCTACATTTCTTACATACTGGCTCCCATTTTTATCACCTCCCATCTATCTCACTGTATCTTTCTCCATCTGTCTTACATGATACCTCTTGTTCCATTCAAAACAAAATAAAACAGAGATTGTGTTATGTGCCAAAAAAGCATTTGAAGATAATTTTTCTCTAAGTAATTTTGTACAAACTTTGTTTTTTCTCGCAAATAGGAGAAACTACCATATTTCTAAAACAGGCAGCATATGATCATGTGAAAAGATTTTTTTTTTTTAAGAATACTAGCCCTAAAGATAGATTTATTTCTCTGCATCCATGCTTATGGGTGATGAATGGAACATGGGCAATGCACTTATTTCTGTTCTTTATTGCCACAAGATAACAAGCAGTCAGACAACATTACTAAACCTCTCTGACTGGTGTCTGTGAAAAAAATAGGAGTTAGCACATAGAGGAATTAATTAGCATCTTAATGCAAAAATGGCTTTGTAAGGCAATTACAGTGATGAACAAAAACCACATTATTAACACTCACCTACCAGACATCTGCATATGAAGTTCAATATCATCCGTGTTAATATCCTAATTCTGAAGGTTTTCCTTTTGTGTTGGGCACATGCTCAATCCCTTGTGAAATCATCAGCACTTAGAATTTGGTTATTGTGTTTTGCTTAATAAAGGTGAATTTAAAAATATGCTTAAAAGATATGATCAAACTGAGGTCTATGGCTTGATTCACAAGATTCTCCTAGTGTCTGAAGAGTGTCATTGACTAGGAAAAATAGTAAGCATTACTCTGGCAATGATAGACTGTGTGCATGTCTCAACTGTCTCTATGTATAAGTCAAACAGAAAAAAATCATCTGAATGCTCTGAAGTGAAGAATTGCCAAAGCAGAAGAGATTGGATGAAGGAAATTTTTATTGAAATAGAAAAGAGTGTAGGAGCAAGGCTACCACTACATGGATCAGTGGAGACTGACTGACCTTGAATATTTCCAGGGATGGGACATCTACCACATCTCTGTGAAACCTGTTCCAGTTTTTCACCACCCTCATTGTAAAAAGTTTCTTCCTCATATCTAGACTAAATTTTCCCTCTTTTACTTTAAAACCAGTACCACTTGACTGATACTGCAACAGGCTCTATTAAAAAGTTTGTGGCCATCTTTCTTATATGCCCCCTATGAGTACAGAAAAGCCACAATAAGATGTCCCCAGAGCCTTCTCTTCTCCAAGCTGAACAACTCCAACTCTCTCGGCCTGTCCTCATAGGAGAGGTACTTCAGCCCTCTGACCACTTATGTGGCCCTCGTCTGAAACTGCTACAATAGGTCCATGTTTTTCCTGTGCTGAGGGCTCCAGAGCTGGACACAGTACTAGAGATGGAGTCTATCCAGAGCAGAGTAGAGGGGCAGAATTACCTCCCTCGACCTGCTGGCCATACTTCTTTTGATGCAGTCCAGGATACGGCTGGCCTTCTAGGCTACGAGTGCACAATGTCGGCTCATGTCCAGTTTTTCATCCACCAGTACTCCCAAGTCCTTCTTGGCAGGGCTGCTCTCAGTTCCTTCATCTCCAAGCCTCTGTTGATATTGGGGGTTGCCGAGACCAACATGCAGGACCCTGCATTTGGCCTTGTTGAACCTCATGAGGTTCACATGGGCCCACTTCTTGATCTTGTCCTGGTCCCTCTGGATGGCATCCCATCCCTCAGGCATGTCAACTGCACCACTCAGCTTGGTGTCATCTGCAAACTTGCTGAGGATGCACTCAATCCCACTATCTATGTCACTGATGAAGATATTCAACGATACTGGTCCTAATATAAACCCCTGAAGGACACTGCTTGTCACTAGTCTACATCTGGACATTGAGCCATTGACCACTACCCTCTGGATGTGACCACCCAACCAATTCCTCATCCACTGAACAGTCCACCCATCAAATCCATATCCCTCCAAGGTAGAGAGAAGGATGTTGTGGCAAACCATGTCAAAGGCCTTACAGAAGTACAGATAGATGACATTCATAGCTCTTCCCCTGTCCACTAATGCCTGTCCCCCTGTCTGTCCCCTGTCCACTCCATCATAGAAAGCCAGTAGGTTGGTCAGGCAAGACTTGCCCTTGCTGAAGCCATGCTGGCTGTTTTGAATCATGTCCCTGTCCTCCATGTGCTTTATCATAGCTTTAAGGAGAATCTGTTCCATGATCTTCCCAGGCACAAAGGTGAGGCTAATGTGTCAGTAGTTGTCAGGGTCCTCCTTTCTATCTTTTTTAAAAATGTGTGCAATGTTTCCCTTTCTCAAGTCACCAGGGACTTCACCTGACTGAATCCTAATGTGACTTGCCACATGTGTCTCAGTCTCATTGAGTTTAAATTTTTTACCCTGCTTAAGTAGAATTCCCAGTTTTGCTCATCTCAAATTAGTATATCATGCTATATTATTATTATTGCATACAAAAAGCATTAATAATTCTGTTAGATTCTTGAAACTATCTTCTTGTTGTAAATTAGAACTGGGTAAATAAAGGGGGAAGAAAAATTTCCTTAAAAAAAACCCCAAACAACAAAACACATTATTTTTTCTTCCCCTCCTTAACATTTGATTTCTGAAAATAGTCTAATGACAAAATTTCACTATAAAAATTTTTAGAGACAATGAATTCTTATAGGAAGCTTTTTAAGAGAATTAAATTTTAAATTAACTTGAAGAGTACATATGTCAGAAACGCTTAACCAGCCATTGCACAAAACTATCTATCTGCTCAATCATAGCTATGAAATAGAAGTTAAGCTTTGAAATATCAAAAACAATCCAAAAAAGGTAAAACACAAAGTGGAAAGTAAGTCCCTGAAGTCGTGCTCTGACCTTAGATGCATTACATAAGGAGAAAGAACCTGAAAACTAAATGCATCTGTTGTTTCTTGTGAATTCTTAGTGCAACTCTATCAGCTCTAAGATTTTCTACGGATGCAGCTCCATCTTTTTATCTGGTTTTTGTTGTTTGATTTTTTTTCTAGTTAACTAGTTAACAAAGATATCAGTATACGGCAGCTGAATATGGCAGCTAATTAAAAATGCATGAGAATACAATCTAAATTAAGAAACAGTGCACTGTGGGGCAAAGATGCCTGGTTTTACTGCCCTTCCAACTATATGTTTTATATGTTTGCAAAACTAGCTTGCAACTGCAGCAGCATGGAACTCATGGTAATAAAATCTTTAGGGCTTACAAAATGTCATAAAAAGCTCATGGACTATTTCTAGAAAAATCATGAATTATTTATGAAGCAACTTTCAGAATTTGGTTTTCGGTCCTGCTTCCATTTATATTATATGTCACAGGGTCATCAATTTCAGTTTATTTTAACTTGTGAATGATAATCTTTTGCACTAGAAAGTAATAAACTTTGGGCATAGTGTCAAATAAAAGGAAGCCAATCATTTATGGCATACATGCAAGATATGCTTATTAATTAAACACATGCATTTAAAAAGAGGAAAATGTTAAGTGCCTACAGCTTCAAGGCAGCTTAAAATTTATGAGAGCTTTACTAAATGATTTATTCCAGTTTCATCTGATAATTAAAGTTAAATAAACAATTTGCAACTAATCCTTTTTTTTCCTAGCAAATCATCCTCCTCTTCTCTTTGAAAATGGAATAAGAATATGTGGGTTCCTGTTGTGAGTTGACATCGGCTGTATGCCATGTGCCCACCAAGCCATTCTATCACTCCACTTCCTCAACTGGACAGGGGAAAGAAAATACGAAGAAAGGCTCATGGATCAAAATAGGACAGGGAGATCACTCAGCTATTACTTGGTGAAATTAATTTATTGCAAATCAAATCCCAATAGGATAATGAGAAATAAAAACTGAATCTTAAACCACCTTTCCCTCACACTTCCCTTCTTCTCAGGCTCAACTTCATTTCCATCTTCTCTACCTCCTGCCCTTGAGAAGCATAGAAGAATGGGGAATGGGGGATGTGGTCAGTTCATCACACATTGCCTCTGCTGCTGCTTCCTCTTTACGCTCTTCCCTTGCTCCAGCACAGGGTCCCTCCCATGGGATACAGTCCTTCACGAACTGCTCCAACATGAATCTTTCCATGGGCTGTAGTTCTTCTAGAACTGCTCTGTCATGGGTCCTTTACATGGGGTATAGTCCTTCAGGAATGGACCTCTCCAGCGTGAGACCTCCACAGGGTCACAGATGCTGTCAGAAAACCTACTCCAACATGGGCTTCTCTCCATGTGGGTCACAGGTCTCTTCACCAGCTGCAGCCTCCTTCAGAGCACATCCACCTTCTCTGGCACAGATCCTCCACAAGCTGCAGGTGGATATCTGCTCCTAACTCAGACCTCCATGGGCTGCAGGGGCACAAACCTACATCACTGTGGTCTTCACCACGGGCTGCAAGGGAACCTCCACTCCAGTGCCTAGAGCACCTCCTCCTTCTACTTCCTCACTGACTTTGGTGTCTGCAGGGCTGTTTCTCTCACATATTCTCACTCCTCTCTCTTTTGGCTGCTGTTGTGCAGAAGTCTTTACCCTTTCATTTCATACCCTTTATATGTTATCCCAGAGGCGCTACCACTGTCGCTGATTGGTTCAGCTTTGGCAGTGGTGGTTCCATCTT
This sequence comes from Rhinoptilus africanus, assembly GCA_013400135.1. Taxonomy (NCBI): domain Eukaryota; kingdom Metazoa; phylum Chordata; class Aves; order Charadriiformes; family Glareolidae; genus Rhinoptilus; species Rhinoptilus africanus. The sequence continues at coordinate 156,338 of VXBO01009519.1, forward strand.
TGAGCCAGCTGGCACTGGCTCTATCAGACACGGGGGGGCGTTCTGGCATCTTCTCACAGAAACCACTCCTGCAATCCCCCTGCTACTAAAATGTTGCCCTGTAAACCCAATACAGGTGCCCAGGCCCATGCTCTGCAGGGAGACAGCAAATCGCACACAGGACTGTCTCTTCCCTTCTGGGTGTTTTTTTTTTCTTTTTTAGGATTTTATTTTAATAAAATTATTTCATTTTTATAACATTTTATTTTATTATGATTAGAATTATTATTAAAATACACATTCACCACACAGTCTACAGTCTTCACAAATTTTACTTATATCAACAAAAGAATTCCCCTCAACAAAATCAAAATAACATCATCACAGCACTGACAAAGGTGGACAATGTACACACAATCCACCCCTTGTCCTTCATTACAACTATAACAACAAAAATTCCTCATAATTATTACATTCTGTTGCAATGTTCAGTCAATATTTTGCCTGTTAGTTCTTCAATTAATATCCTTATCTTGAATTTCTCATGCCCCTCATTGGGCATCAAAAAGGATTGTGGTCTGTTGACCTTGGCTGGCCAGCAGGTGCCCAGCAAGCCACCCTATCACTCCCCCTCCTCAGCCAGACAGGGGATAAAATAAGACCAAAAGAACCATCATGGGTTGAGATAAAGGCAGTTTAATTAAAAAAAACAAAGGCCACGTGTGGAAGCAAAAGAAAACAAAAAGATTTATTGCCTATTTCCTATCAGCAGGTGATGTCCAGCCACTTCCTGGGAAGCAGGGTCTCAGAAAGGGCAGCAGTTGCTCCAGAAGATAAGCACCTTAATAACGAATGACCCTTTCCCTCCTCCTTTCTCCTAGCTTTTATTGCTGAGCACTTTGTCATTGGGAATGGAGTATCTGGTCAGCTTGGGTCAGCTGTTATGGTTATGTCCCCTCCCAAACTCTTGCTCACCTATGACCCACTGGCCTTTGGAGGGCAGGTATGGAGAAACAGCCTTGATGCTGTTGCCAGCACTGCTTAGCAGTAGCCAAAGGACTGGTGTGTTACCAGCACTGTTGTAGCTATGAATTCAAAGCACAGCACTATGAGGGCTGCTGTGGGGAAAGTTAACTCCATCCCAGTCAGACCCCATGCAGTTCCCTAATAAGAAAAACAAAAGATTGAGTTCAAGTGATTTCCATCACATCAGTACATGAATAGAAATGTCAGAGTTTCTGTGGACTAAAATGCTAGAACCTTACATATTCTTGGACAGACCAACCACAGTGCATGCTTATAACCTAGACATAGACTTCAAAAACTGTTATTCTTCTCTAGCAGAGCTGTAGCACCAACAAGTGCAGGAATATCCCCACCAGACACAGACCAAAGACAAAAAGCAGATCTACACAACATGTTCATCAATGAAATAGTAACATCTCCATGTATGAGTGAGTTTTCAAGTTGTGTTTTTGAACCATCTGATGGAATTTAGTGAGGGACTGTGGGAAGAAGCCTGAACTAGAAGTGAGACAGTGTTTCTCAGTGTTTGTGAGCTGAAAGAACAAGTTCATTGGCTTTGCAGTGGAAGAGGAAGGATGCTTTCTGCTCACGTTTTAGTGTAGACATGTAGCTCATATTGTCTGTCTAGGACTCCCCTTACAAAAAAAAAAAAATGGGGAGAAATTACAACTTCTACAGTACAACTCATTTTGTTCTAAGGGAGACAACTCCATTTGGCCATATGAACTATGTAACAGATGCACATATTTCTCTCAGTTGAACAGAAACAGAGCTTAGGGCAAACATCCCAACTGTAGATGTTTAAAGCCAAGCAAGATGAATCCTGTCTGGGCTCTTCGCCTTCAGAATACACATGAACTCACAAGTTGGTCTTTCAGGATCTTACCAAAATTATTTTCTAATAATCTCCAGCAATTGTGCAAACTGAAGCATATGGTAATGAACCATCAGTTGCTGAATTTTGTTAAGTCACTGCACATATAACCAACATATTGCTTCGTGCTTCTGGAAAAATCAATGCTTAAGATCTATTCAAATAATAAAGCATTTTGGTAACAAAATAATGAAGACAAATCTTTGAAAAATTTAAATTTTACAGGATATATATAAAAAAATCCTAGTATGAGTTGGCTAAAGAAAAAAAATATTCTCAGAATTCCATACAGTTCGTCTGGCCAAACTTTTTTGTGGACTCCAAACATTCTGACCTATAAGTCTCAGTAAGAAAATATCAGATTATACAGCACTGAATAGAATGCAGAAGGAAGCTGAGTTGTCTAGTTCAAACACAGAATTGTCTAACTTCTAGTGAATGTTGGAGTAATTTACCTAAATCTATCTAGGCATTGTAAAACCATTATCAGAAAGGGAAGGGAAGTGTTGAGGGGGAAGCAGTCACGAGTTAAAAACCTGTTACTAGGCTTAACGTAGTCACCTTTCCTCCTGAACAGAGAATTGAATTTCTCAAAGTAATAATGCATTCTTTAACAACAAAAACAAGCTAGACCCAGAAGGAATCGTAGAACCATAGAATCATAGAATCATAGGGTTGGAAGGGACCTCTGGAGATCATCTAGTCCAACCCCCCTGCCAGAGCAGGGCCANACAACATCATACAATATCTCAAGTTCGAAGGGACCCCTAAAGGATCATTGAGTCTAACTCCCTGCTTCTTGCAGGACTACCTAAAACTAAACCATATGACTAAGTGTGTCATCCGGAGGCTCCTTGAACTCTGACAGGCCTGGTGCCATGACCACCTCCCTGGGGAGCCTGTTCCAGTGACCGACCACCCTCTCAGTGAAGAATCTTTACCTCATATATAATCTGAAATTCCCCTGATTCTGCTTCATTCTATTTGCTCATGTCTTGTTGCTGGTAATCAGAGAGAGGAGATGAACCCCTTCCTTCCACTGCCTCCCATGAGGAAGCTGTAAATTGAAATGCAGACTGCCCTCAGCCTTCTCTTCTCCAAGCTGAACAAACCAAGTCACCTAAGTTTTGCCTGCTAGACCTTTCACCATCTTGATCACCCTCCTCTGGACACACTCTAATAGGTTGATGTCCTTCTTATATTGAGGTGCCAAAAACTGCACACAGTATTTGAGTTGAGGCTGCACCCGTGCAGTGTAGAGTAGGACAATCATACCGCTCAACCAGCTAGCTGTGCTGTGCTTGATGCACCCCAGAACACAGTTGGCCCCTTCGGCTGCCAGGGCACACTTGTCTCATATTCAACTTGCCATCTACCCAAACCCCTAGATCTCTTTCCGTGGGGCTGGTCTCCAGCCTCTTGTGCTCCAATTTGTATGTACAACCTGGATTACCCCATCCCAGGCAGAGAATCCAGCACATGCTCATGTTAAATGTCATATGATTGGCGATTGCCCATCTCTGGTGCATCTAGTCCTTTCTGTAAGATCTATCTACCCTCGATAGAGTCCACAGCTTCTCTGCATTTACTGTTGTCAGCAAACTTAATGTATATTTAATTCCTGCATCCAGATCATTTATAAAGGAAAGGGAAATAAAAGGAAAGGAAATGAACATTTTGCTTGATAAATACTAGTTTTAAATGTAATGAAAATTGAAATTTTTTGGTCCTTTGGCTAGAGAAAACAAAATAAAGCAGTTAATGTATAAATTTCATTATTTGGGATATTAATTGCATTTAAAATAACATTAAATGTAATTCATTTCTCCGGGTATTTCAGTACACCTTTGCATTTACATACTATTTCAAATCAAAAGTAAGTCATTATTATGACTTATTTTACTGCTATGAAGGATGGGACAATCAGTGCCAAAGTTCTGTGACAAACTAAGGTAACCCTAGTGTATTTACATGTTTACTCCTGAAATAAAGGAATCAAATACCATATAAAGTAGTCAGGGCATTCCACCAGGGAACTCAGGCCAACATGAGTATTCAGTTCCCAAGAAAAAAATCTTAAACTTGACTTGAACCAGATAGTAAAACTTCTTTCTTCTACACTCTTAAATCAATTTTTCACTCGGAAGTTTCTCGGTAACTAAAAAACACCTTTCCAAGCTTAATAACTTATTCATACACCCACTAAAAAAGTTAACTATCCTAGTGCTAAATGATTATGCCTGTTAGAACTGTGCATTCTGACTACAGCTTATTAAAGAACATTTCAAATAGTGTTAGACTGCAATGTCCTTTCAGTCTGATGCATAAAATTAGTTGTCTAGTCATAAAAATCGAGTAGTACATGTGCATACTCTGGTATTCCACAGATCTGCATTAAAATATCGCTCTATCTCCATTATGAAGAATTATGAAGAATAGGTCCTATAATCATGAACACATTTATATTTTATTTTCATATATCTTCTTAGAATTACAAACTATTCTTTTATCTTTCCACATTGATTAATTACTAGAACATACTACATCAAGTACGACCAGAAAATTCTTACAATTTGATCTATTTGATTTAAAAAAAAAATAAAAAATTGAGTTCCTTTTCAGCCCTAAAGATTTCAAGGTATGGAGCCCAGAAGATCAAATGAGAAGTCTACACCATTTTGAAGTTTGTATAATATTGGATCTGTCAACTTTACATTGCTCTAACTCTCTATTTGATGTCCACTGCAACCATGGAATCTGAAATCCACAAACTACACAAATTGACTTTGTAATTTTGTAACATCCTGTAATTACTCTAGACTATGTCATCAATGACAGCAGATCAGCTCTCCAAAATATTATTATTTTTTTTTAATTCTGGTAGGCACGTGGAAGTTTGTTTGCAGTATAGCATCTTAGGCTTTAGACATAGTTTTCCAAAATCTGCATATTCAATCACTAGTTCTTCACTCTCTGATATACTGCCAAAATTTCTCTAAGACATCACTAAAGAATTTTAATGACACTGTCAACCTGTTGCATATAACTGACAGTTTTAACCTTTATGTTTTGAGAAACATTCAATAGTTCTTCCCATACCACTTCCCAATAATATCTATTTTCGTGTTTCTGGATGATGTGTTTCAGACAGCCTCTCGCATGCCAGGTTATTCAAAGCTGCAATATAACCCACAGTTAAATAGAGAATTATATGACATAGATTTCACCATCTGGCATAGGAGCTTGATCTTTTTTAGATGTTCTAAAATTATTTGTCAACCAAGAATATTTCATTAAATAGCTCTTATGCAGTCATGATACACTTCATTATGTGAAAGTATATAAAAATAGAACTAAAGTTTAGGCTATACACACTTTAGACACATCTGTACAATTAGGTACAAAGACATTTGCAATGATTCCAAAATACCTAATGTATGTGGTAACTTAGTCCTGTAAACACTATGGCCATAATTGAATGGCAATGTGCTAAAGTCAGTAAGTCCAATCTAGAAGGAAAGTTTACAAGGGTACAGCACAATTTCATACTCACAATAATGGTAAGTATATTGATTTCAGGTAGGAATTGAACCAGACATTATTGTACAATGACATTAATACGTACCAGCACTTCACTAACTCAGAAATTTTTCTACCATACTTCACTGTGTAGACATGTCTTCTGACACCATTCTGCATTGACAAGAGGAATTAAAAAGATAATATGGTCTGAAATACTTGTTGAAGTGATATCCTTGGGCCATATAAATAAAATAACCCCTTGGATTTCAAAAGAGCTGTATCAACTGAGTTCTGTCATTCACCAGCTGAAAAGGCATATCTCTTTGAGGGTTTATTTTAATTTAAATTACCATAAACAAGGGATATTTTGCTTAGGAATCCAAAATTAGAAACAGGTAATCAGTACTTTTTATTAGCATTATGTTCTTTACTACAGTACATTTCAGAGAATCACAGAGAATCTTGATTTCAGTAAAGCATTTGACACCGTCTCCCACAGCATCCTTGTAGCTAAGCTGATCAAGTATGGGTTTGGTGATCAAGAAGTGAGGTGGATCAAGAACTGGTTGAAAGGAAGAAGTCAGAGAGTCGTAGTCAATGGGGCAGAATCTAGTTGGAGGCCTGTGACTAGTGGAGTCCCTCAGGGGTCGGTACTGGGACCGGTGTTGTTTAACATCTTCATCAACGACCTGGATGAGGGTACAGAGTGTACCCTCAGCAAGTTTGCGGATGACACCAAGCTGGGAGGAGTGGCCGACACCCCAGAAGACTGTGCTGCCATTCAGAGGGACCTGGACAGGCTGGAGAGTTGGGCGGNATAAATTGCTGAAAAGTTTTTTTGTGTAGTTTTAGTGATTTAAAATAGATTCCTGAACAAGAAAAACAATGACCTCTGGTAGCAAAGAATCCAGGGCCAGTTTTTAAAAAAATACAAATGCCAAAAGTCACAGTAAGATACCTGTTAAGATTATTCAAGATAAACCTTGTAACTCCCAAGGACTCTACCAAAAATCTAGTGAGTGCTCATCTGCTCTTCCAGGTACCTTAATCTCTTGAAATCTGGATGACAGTTCTTAAAAACTCCTCTGATTGTGCCTATGCACATCATTCACAGCAAAACTGTGACAAACATTTTTAAAAGTAGATTTTTTTTAAAGTGTAGCTAGATCTATTCTCTTAGTTCATGGGAAGCTCTTCAAGCTTCACAAGAAAGAGTGTCAACAGATTAGTCAAGTACCCTGCTGTTCCAGTGTTTTGATACTGCCAGACTGATAATTCTTCTCAGTAACTATACAATAGTGACTCCTAGTTCTGAGTAATCGGAGACGAAGCTGAAACAAAATAATAAAAAAATGATCTGTATAATGGGGGAAGCTTCAGGCAAAAAGGCTTGAGTGGGAAGCTGCTTTTGTTCCAGGAACATGGAATTTTGATGAGCCACTGGTGCTTGAACAGCTTATGACTGATTGTGCAGAGAAGAAGCCAAGTCATTTGAACTATTAGTTGACCATCTAGGAAGAAAATCTGAACACAGATACGCATGGTTTCTTGACTGCAGTGCAAGGGCTCCTTCAACTCACAAAGTATGTACACTGTAAACAAATGGTACTGAATGCAAACAAACACATGACAGATTCTTATTACCGCAACTAGCCTACTCAATTTCTTCAGCTGGCAAATGGATTAATCCAATCATCATATTCTATCTGAGCCTAAAATTGTGGACACAAGAGCACAGTAACTGAATACATAAAATCAATCCTCACTGCAATAGTTAAATTATTAGGACAATTACCTACACTGTCATCTCTGTGTCAAATTACATGTTAAGTCAGTAGCCAGGAAAAGGGAAGGCAGAAATCTTTCAATGTTATCATTCTTCTACCAGCATGTATATTTTATTTTTACTAAATCATTTATAGAACACTTTCTGGTTGTCTACGGAAAGCTCAAGATATTTTTATGTATCATTAAAGAATCTGATGACCTATATCCACATGTGATGGGGAAGTCTCATGGGCTCAGTTAAAACTCATATCATTACCTACTTTGACTCTACAAGGTATTTGAACTGAATCTGTTATGCTATTGCTTTTTTACCATCAGGCATTTGACGTGCTCAAGTGTACTAACGTAATCAGCTAAATGCCGCTTATTTTTTGACAGTCATTCTCTGACAGGACATAAATAGTATTTGCTGAACCAGAGAAACTACAGTTACAAGTCATAGTCTGTGCTTTAAAAAACAGAGTAAGTATGGTTTCAGCTACACCATTTTAGTGCAGACTAATTGTCTTTTTAAAATCTGGAACCTTTAAAAAGAAAGTTCTCAATGTCCATGCTGAGGTAATTAACATGAGTAACAGTTTCAGCATGTGGTCCTCAATCCAGATTATATTTCAAACTGTAAATATTTCCTAATAGACTTTCAAAATCCATTTGATGCAGAAAAAAAGAAAACATTGTGCAGGAGCCTGAACTCCTTCTTCTGGCAAAATGCCTTCTGAACCATATGAAAATGTCTCAGGAAAAAATGCAGTAATGGACCTTTTTAGCTACATACAGCAGAAACCAAAAATAATTACTTTGAAGAATCTTATTGATACGGAAAAAATAAATCACAAAGCCAGTATTCATAGCATGTCTACTTTCTATTGATAGAATTAATCTCATTTGGGCAGGAGAGCAGGGTGTACGGCAGGGATGGGTAATGCAATAACCTACCTTTATTTTTGTAAACAAACCACACTTTGCTCAGAGCTTGTTTTCCTTGGCTGAAACATGGCTCTGCCTAGTAACTATTGTTACTAGACTATAGTTCTTTTCTCACTTTCAAATATTTTATACAGCTCACCACAAGCTTTAAGACCCTAGAGGGACCTAAAACTTCTAAGAGCTTTTGCAAAATTAGATGCCTCAAACCAAACAGTACCTCAACAGGTAAGTTATTTGAAGTTGGTTTCTCTCAAAGAGAAGTTCATCTTTCAAGGTGAGACAACATTTTAGAAACATGTTATGAGTTCATCATCAAACTCAAATTCATAAACTCTCCAGCATCTCTGTAAAACCAGGATAAATTCACTCTTGTTTTTGATCTGAGACCTGCAAATATTTTTCTTGATATTTATTTCATCTTTTTCCATTCTGCAAAAATAAGTCCTTTTTTCTGCTTACCTAATATACCTTAAAAGTATTGTTTTCATTGCATAAGTTTCAGAAGCACTTCACTATAACTGTACATCCTTGCCTTCTCTCAGCACCATTGAAAATGTCAGAATTTATCTGGGATAATAATAGTCAACTAATGCTTCAAGAAGGTAAAAGGGGAAACAAGTTATTTTTTTGTTGATGAGTTTTCTTCCTCCTGAGAAATAAATTAAGTTGAAACTTTTAGGGAGGAAATTTATTCTGCCTTTTTCATTGTGATATAAGGGTACAAAGTAATATGATTAAAAATAAGTAATCTATTCTGCCCTAAATACAAGCACAGGAGAATCTGAACTAGAAGGTGGCATTGAAGAGCAATTCTTTTCTGCACAAGAGGTCAAAGAGACAAAGGGACTGATGCGTAAAACAGATCCATGCAAGAAAAACCCTCAGCTGATCCTCCTGTGAAGAAATCATGGTTTTCAGTGTATATACAGGCAACCAGATGAAATACAGGAAGTGTCTGGCTTTTTGCTTCTGGCAAAGCAACTGTGTCATACAAGAACAATGGTTTTATTCCTCTAAAATAAAAGAAGAGTGAGTCTTGCTCAAGTAATCATGAAACCCTCTCTATTTTGATGAAAGCTGTTAGCATTTTCCAAATGTAGAATTCCTCATAATAATTCAAAGAAGGTCCATACATGTAAGATAACATGTTTTCAAAGATCAGAGCAACCTCATCCGTTAAAAAAATATTTTTGAAATGAATGTCTTCATACATATCAGATTTAGTATGTATTAATTAACGGCATTTCATTTTTGAAATCATTTTGTGACAAGCTGAATTTAAGAAAAATGATTTATTTTGAAAAAAACAAATAAATGATAAGATGACATTTCTCTCCTTCAGAGCAGAATAACCTACCCTTCAATCAGCATTATAGATTTTTAAAAAATGTCCTGAATAATACCAAGAAAAATCATATTTTGCAAGATATCAGCAATATACGAGAAAATACAGAAAAGTAAAGCAAGGGAGACCCCTTGTGGCCTGATTCTCGTCTAATAAAGACGCCATTCAGCTGTTCTAATATTGATTACAATATACTATGGAAATAATTGTATTTTCTATAAGCAAGTGCGATAAATAGCACTAAAACAATCCAAAAGGTTTCATCAAATCAATATATAGATTTTTGTCATAAATCAGCATATCTTATTTTTACTCATGGAGTGTATAGAAATATGCACTTCTCTTCAGCCTTTAAAAGTGAGAGGGCTATCTCTCAGATAATTCATGGTCTAAAAATTCTCATTAATGTTGTTAGCTGAAAATGAAACACATCATTCCACTTCCAGGTTATTTTGATGACAAAAATAGTAATTTTTTTTGGTGGATTTTTGAATAAAGCTATCTTCTTGAGGCTGTAAGTGAAAACATTGCTCATTAAAAATATACAGATAAAACTTTCTACCATTTATAGTCAAAACTGTGTGTGGAATTTTGCTTAGACATCATAATAAGAATCATAGAATCATAGAATCATAGGGTTGGAAGGGACCTCGAAAGATCATCTAGTCCAACCCCCCTGCCAGAGCAGGGTCATCTAGAGCACATCACCCAGGAACCCGTCCAGGCGGGGGCATTGACAAAAATTTTCTTCATG
>VXBO01009519.1:166605-185129 GCA_013400135.1 Rhinoptilus africanus
GAAAACTTTTTTAAACAAAAAAAAAAAAATCATTTGCCTCACAACTTGTCTCACAAAGCAGACTTCTACAAAAATTGCTTTTTTTTTTTTTTAATGTAACTGAAAAGAGTTTTCTTTAGAGAAGCAGATAACACATAAGCATTTAGACAACCTCAGGCAGAAAACAAGACCTCTGGAAGAGAATGAAGGGAAAGAGAAAGCAAAAAGATTAGAAAAAGACTGTCGGGACCCCAGGATGAAATCATTAGCAATGGGGAAAGGGAATTCATGATTTTACAAGATGAGGAAATATCTTATAGATAAAGGAGTAACTATCATCCTGTCTCAGTTAGGAGAAAAATTATAAAAGCCTGGTGGCAGTCAGAGATAAATGCCTGAGCAGTGCTAGCTAAAGCTACAGCTGCTCTATATTTCTCTGCGATGTGATCTTCTCATGGGGGAATGGGGGCACCAGAGGAATAAGCCACTCTGCTCTTGGCTAAAACAGTCAGTTTCCACATGTCATTCTTCTGTGTTTTCCTTGTAGTTAATTCAATATAAACACAGGAATACCAAGTCATAGGTGAGAGAGACCTTTCACAAGGCATAGATCTCTTCTGACCAAGGTGTCAGTCACTGCATTAACATTCCCCTCAAGCCAACTTGAAGAATTTGGGGTATTTTCAAAAGTAAAACACTTCAGTAGTTCATGAGGCACTAGTAAAATAAACAAAAAAACACCCCACAACTTGATTCCTAAGGCAATTGTGCTAATTTGTTGACTCTTTCTTTATTTTATGTAGGTATTCTGATGAAAAACTTGGCAATTGTTGACACACAGGCCTGCAAAAACAACACATATAACTTAAACAGCCAGATCATCTGCTGTATGATGGCACCACCAAAGTACTTATTTTGTACCCATAATCATGTTGTGACTCAGTCTCAAGGGAAATAGACTGGTTTGGAAGCGTAAGGCCAGATGGAATTGGAAAGACTGGCTGCTGGACTAATACATGAACTTAAGTTGCTACACTGTGCGAACCAGGGCTTTTCTTCAAGACTTCTGGTACGAGACTTCTCTTCCTTCATTATTGATGCCAGGGAGCTACTCCAGTGTGATGTTTCAGTCCCTGTAAGCACCCTGGCTGAGATCAGCCATGGGCCCTGAAGTACAAGGCTTGGGGCAAATCTGCAGCTCCTGCAATGCTCAGAGCCTTGTTATGGGCAGCCAGGAGCACGCCACACATATGGGCTGGGAATTTATTGCTAGGCCAATTAATATTTTAATAGTATAGCAATCCACAATATCTAATTATTAGAGAAAGGCCCATTAATCACTCCCTTAAATCTGTTAAAGAGAAAACCCTTCTTAGATTCTACTCTTTTTTTTTTTTTTTTTCTGGTATTACGCTCTCCCATCCAATCTGGGCATTTTCTGTTGACCATTTCAGAGTTCCTCAGGAAGACTGGGGCCTGGGGACCTGGTCATATTGTTGGTGTCCTGTAGTCCCCGCTGGGAAAAATACTAAGTAGATAGAAACTTTCTAGGTATTTAGAAACTGTTGTGCATGTAAGTCCTGCCACAGCAAGCCCACTAGATGACTTGCTGCCAATTGATGTGTCTAAACACTCATAAAAATCTACTCAAAATGTGTAGAATGATGAAAATCAAAAGCATATCTCACTAGCAGTTCAGACTATTTTAAGCTATTATATTGAAAAGGGTTTACATCAGCCTGATTGAATTTACAATGTGGCTGAACGGTTGCTAGGATCAGAAAAACAATTATTTCCAGGAGAATATTGATAGATGCTATTTCTGAGCTTCCTTTTACTGTGGAAGAACGTTGGCTCCATATATCATTTATAAATTACATTGATTTGAAACTGAAAACGAATCATGACCACTAGGTTCTGTCATGCCTTTGTTCTCAGTGTTTCCTGCCCTTTCAGTTTAACATGTTGTCTTTCAGACTTTATGAAGTGAATGAAAAACACTAGCTATATGAGCATAAATAATCATATGGGACAGCACTAACACAAGCCACCCCTGAGACACAGACATGTCCATGCATAGACATAATCTACAGTTTTACAAGCAAAATTAAAAAAAAAAAAAAGTATTCCTATATTTTCTAGTCAATATTGCTTCATCCTCGCTATGCTTTTCTTTAATATAGAATCAACTCAATACTTTATGGAAAAACAAGTCTTTATATTATGCATTTTCAGATCATCTATGAAAAAGAGATATCACCTTGAAATTGTAAGAAATGGCAAGGCAGAAACCCTATGTTTGTACAAAAAACATAACTTCAAAAAGAGAAAAGCACAATTTTATTTCACGTAGCACACTGAGAGAACTGAAAAATTGTGCTGTAGGAGAACAATGTTACAGACCAACAAAGCTAGTTATTGTTAGCAGACAAGGAATTCTGATGACTGTGGTGCCATTATAAAATATAACGAATGCTATTGTTTTGAGGAGTAAGTGTTGTTTTCTTTTTTGAATTTAGTCTGGACAGATATTTAGATCTACACAATGTCAGTGCTAAGCCAAGGCTTTAAATTTAATATAACTTTCTTTTCAAGAGTTTTAATGGCTCTGTAGCCAGCATGTAACTCTCCCTGGGGCATCATGTATCTAGAATCTGTCTTTTGTGCTTGTATGGCCCTTTGTATGGCCTTTTTTATGGTCCAAATTAAGAATGACCTCATATGACCATTCCTTGTTTTCTTGAGAGCATAATGTCCCAAGTACTACATTTTAAAGCTCCATGCACATTACGTGTGGAAGTCTCATTAACCTTTCTTTCCCAATAAGTTGGGGTTTTTTTTGTTCACTGCTTTTAAGCCTTTAATACCATGCCAAAATACTAACATCATTTGCAGTAGCAGACTTTAATAATTGTCACAAAATTCCACATTACTTAGCTAATTGCACACTGTGGTAACCCATCTAAAAAACATCCTTTTCTGTATCATCACATAAGTAGCTAAAACAATTTTTAAAAAATATTTTTCAAGGAAAAAATATATAGAATGGATCACTGTTTCTTTTCCTTAACTCATTTTATAATTCATTTTATAAGCTTAATTGCACTGAAATCTGAAAAAAAAAAAGTATACAAAAACATATCAGTCACTTAGAAATTTTATAACCAAGTATATAGAACAATTCCAATGATATTTTAATCAGAAAGTACATAGTGTATTTTTTAAGAAGTCGCTAATTAAGCATTGATAGTATTTTCACTTCCCTCTTTTTTGTTAAGGAAAGCAGTGTTTACTGCCCAAGATTTTTCATCTTTGTACACTATGTCATATCCTATGTATACAAACCAAAGAAAGTAAAACAGAAGCTGAAGAAATCTGCAGTGGTTGGATGAATTGATGGATGATCAGGTATGCAGAAAACATGCTGGACCCCCACATGCAAAGATTGTGATGAATAATGTAATGTCCAGATGATAGCTAGTGACAAGCAGAGTATCCAGGGGTCAATACTGGGGACCATTTTGTTCAACGTCTTTATCAGTGATCTGGACAATGATATGGAGTGCAAGATCAGGAAAGCTTTTAATGGCACTAAACTTGGTGGAGTGGCTGACCCAAGTGGTCAAGTGTCAATTTAGAGGGACCTCAGAAATTAGAGGACTGGGCCAAGAGAAACCTCACGAAGTTCAAGAATCACGGAATCACAGAATCTTTTAGGTTGGAAGGGCTCTCTTGAAATGATGGAGTCCAACTCCACTGTTCAGGCACAGTCAGCTAAAGTACACCATCTGCTAACGGTCTGGTTCCCTCATCTTCATTCCCTTCTGTCAGGTATTTATACATATTGATAAGATCTCCACCTAAGCCTTCCATTCTCCGGGCTGAGGAGTCTCAGCTTTCAGGCTCATATGAAAGATGCTCCATTCCTTTACTCATCTTTGTGGCTCTGTGCTGGACTTGCTTCAGTAAGTGCATATCTTTCTTGTATTAAGGAATCCAGAACTGGAGATAGTACTTCAGATGCAGTCTCACCAGTGCTGTGTTGAAAAGAAGGATTATCTCCCCTGAACTGCTAATAACACTCCTCGTAATGCAGTCCAAGACACTGATGGCCTTATTTGATATAAGAAAGGGATGCTGGCTCATATTCCTTTGCCATCCACCAGAACCCCAAAGCTCTCCGCATAGCTGGTTTCCAGAGAGCTGGTACTCAGTATGTCCAGGTGCCTGAGTTTATTCATCCCACTTACAGAACTTTATTGAATGTCATGAGATTCCCCTCAGTCCATTTCTCCAGCCTATATAGGTCTCTCTGAATGTCAGTACAACAATTTGTCAGCGACTCCTCTCAGTTTTGTGTCATCTGTGAGAGCTTAATGAGGGTGCATTCTGTCCCAGCATCCTCATTAATTAAGTTATTAAATAGTATTGACCCCAGTATCACCCCCTGGGGTACACCACTTGTGACTTGCCTCCAGATGGACTTTACGCTGTTGACCAAAATCCAGTGGGTCTGGTCTTTCAGCCAGTTTTCAGTCCACCTCACTGTGTTTTTATGTAACTCATAGTTTGTCAGCTTAGATTTGAGGATGTTGGGGAACACAGTGCCAAACGCTTTACCAAAGTTGAGGTGAGCATCATCCACTGCTGGATTTGATCTATATTCAAGAGGCATTTCTTCTTTTCAGAAGAAACATGTTCAGTACTCTTTAGAATTCTGATTCTTTTATTGCCTTACATTTGCCAAACGAAAACTAAGGAGCCCAAATCAGTAGGTGACTGAGAAACCTTAACACAAAGCATTATTTTATTATAGACCATCTATCAAAATTTGAATATTATAATAATAGAAAAGCATAAGCAGCACATTTTAAGAAAAAAATAGACCATTACTGTTCTGTATATATGTGAATTTATCAATTCAAGGTCTTTACAATCTCATCTATATTCAGAAAGAGTACAAATGTATTTATTTCTCTTCATGTATAGTGTTTATGCAGGTATATATTACTTGTCAAAGGTCCATCAAAGACCACCAAATTCTGTCTTTGGTAAAATACAGGGGATTAGATTTCTGTCCAGACAGACAGAGCTAAACACTGATTCCCGCTGAAACTTCACACAGTGTGCAATTCATATAGAATTCACAGTTTCAGGATGTTGTGAACTCTAAAAGTATATGCAAATTCAGGTTAGGAATAAGTAGACAAATACACAAAAGAAAAATGCAAGTGGCTATTAGAAACAATGGGCAAAATACAACATCTTACTCAGGAAAACAAGAAATCTCTATCTTTCACACGCTGGAAAGATACAAGATGTACAGGATCAGCCTGTACATTTTGTGTTGGTTACAGTATTTTTCTAATCATCTGCCACCTTCTCCAGTAGCATCATTAATAGGTTGAATTTTGATCTTACAAGGATCCTGATTTTATGTTGTTAAGCTTCATAGAAGAAAAAAACATCTTTAAGCAATAAGAACATGAATAATCCTGTTGAATTCAGTAGGACTACTCAAGTATCACACATTAAGAATGTGCTTAAATTCTGTGTTGAGTATGAGCCTTCTCTCATGTTTGAAGTATAAGTATTTATTTGTTCAAAAAATAGTATAAAGTAACATTTTTATAACATCAGAACTCTATATCATAGATAGGCAGTGCTTCCCATTATTTTTTTTTTCAGGAAAGTACTTTATTTGACTTTAAATGAATGTGGTTGTAAGTGCAGCTCAAATCACAAATTGATTATATCACGTCTCTAGACAGTAAAAGAGTTTTTCAAGGACTAGTGCCACAGATGGCTGAACTCTGAGTGGTTTGTACTGCGCTATTGTAGGAATTTTGGAAACAATCATTACTTCCTGTTAACATTCTGTGACAACATTTTAGTCTGCCTTCAAGGTAAAGACTTCGGTTCCCAAGAGGTGATTTGATTTCATTTCCCAGTGCATCTCCATGTAATATTCCAATAGAAGAGTCTGTTCTGAAAAAAAGTCTCCATTTTATTACTGTAATGTGCAAGTTTATATACTAGAGAAGGTCAGATATTTTGTTGTTTAAAGAGAAAATTAAGAATGGTCAATGTCTTCTGTTCTATCAGCCATTAACAGATATCTGAAATCACCAGGAAGCTATATGGATTGATAAAAGAAGTGAAATCATTAAGTTGAAAGATTGCTTACATTCAGATTGAGAAATCAATGAAAAATAATATTTAGTGTGAAAACATAAGGACAAAAATGCTGTAACTCTTGTGTATCTTACAAGTGAAAGTGTTAGTAAATGTAATTAATGTGTATGGGTAATGAATATTTATTTACACTTAGGCCTACATACGTCATTGTAACTCATTAAAATACTGGCATTTTTTATATTCCTTACTGATGGTAGTACTTAGTCAGGAGGAATAATAGGTGTCTATTCAAACTTCAAGTCACAGTATAGCTGGTGTGAATAATTAGTGACAAATAATTAGGCAGGTAGATCCCTTTTTGTCTCAATGAATTCCTTATGCTTTGATGTAACAGTTACTTTCATCATCATTAATTATTGCAAATTTTCATTATTCATAAATGACGAAATAATAAGAAGGCTTCATTACACAGACAATTCCAAATTACTCACTTCAGTTACTAATACATGAATGAATCATTCTTGGAGATTTTAAACTTCACAATGGATTTTTATAAACAGAAGATCAAAATCAAAGGAACATCAGTAATGTCCTCTTTCTGTTGTTTATATTTTGTTCAAAAAAAAGCAAACTGCAGGAATATTTTTGAAAAACAAAATGGATGGATATTTATATGTAATTCAGTGGGCTTGCCACGTTCAGTTACAGCAAGAAATGTAGTTCAGCATATAGAATAAGTAAAGACAGCTTAGGGAATACATTTTCTGCCAATCAATGTGGTCATCAGAAGCTGATGGTTCATTACTAAGGAAAAGAAAAAAGTAATTCTTACAAATGCTCCAGAATCACGGAGTCTTCAGAGTTGGAAGGGACCTCTAGAGATTATCTAGTCCAACTCCCTGCCAAAGCAGGGTTGCCCAGAGCACATTACTCAGGACTGCAGCCAGGCGGGTCTTGAAAATCTCCAGAGACGGAGACTCCACAACCTCCCTGGACAGCCTGTTCCAGTGCTCTGTCACCCTCACCATAAAGAAGTTTTTCCATGTATTTGAACAGAACTTCCGATGTTGCAACTTGTGCCTGTTGCCTCTCCTCCNCATTTGTTGGTTGAAAAGTATGAAATTCTTAAGCTTTCTATCCCAATATGAGGATCTCCTTATCTAAACATGCATACTAATGAACAGGACACAAATAAGAGTTATCTTGCATATGAAACATAAATGGTCTGAACTAGTGCATTTTCCTCTTGAAATCAGGTGCAGTTTGGATTTTTTTTTTTTTTTTTTTAATGCATCTAAAAAGGCTCTAATCTGTCATTTTCTACAGTTCCAGAATAGCTGCAACAGTACACAAGGGAATGCTTTAAGATTTGGCAGAAATAGAATAGTTTACAAATCCCCTACAAAAAACGTAGTTTTGCAGGTTTTCATAGAGTAAGGAAGATTCCTCACTATAGTTACTTTTTGTCCTAACGTGGGGAAAAATCAAATCATAAATGAGAAAATCTACCCTGCACAGGTATCTCATAATGTACATTTCTTCATTAATTCTTCAAAACAGGTTTGTTCTTTTTTTTTTTTTTTTCCAATTGGCAATTCTCAGATATAATCCAGTCATACTATTTTTCAGAATTATGATAATGTCTTCTAAGCAGTTCTGAGTTACAGGAACCTTTTGTAAGATTTGGTACATAGCTTACTAGCCTGGGCAGGACTGAGTGTTGTTTCTCAGTAGAACCTTACAAAATAAGATTCTGTGAAAGATATTCAAGAAATATACAAGTATTTATTTACATCTTTAAACAGCTTTGCACTTTAATTGCCTTCTGCATACCTGCTTGTGCCTTTAACACATAAGTGTAAATATTTGCCTACTTTTTTTGAACAGGATTAATTATTAACAGGAAATCACATTGCTTCTTTGCATTCTTCATGACAGTCATTGATGGTACATAGTCCACTTACTTGGTCCTATGCTCTTTACAATTCTGTCTCTCCCTAACCTCTCCAGGTCTAAATTAAGTTTTTGCTTGAAAGTGAACGTATTTAAGATCCTCTCTCTTAGATTTATTTTTTACTGTTTTACCTCAAAAAAAAAAAATAATCCCAAAACAGTGTCTGCCAGAACTTTTAAGTCACTTCTCTCACAAATAATTGTATGCTAGGATGCTGTTTCCTGTCATACAAGTGTAACTTTTATGTTTTTCCTTGACCTAGTAGGTCATCTTTATTTTTCCAGAAGAGTCAAATAAGAGAAAAAATTCTCAAAGGCATTATGAAATGGAATGTTACATGGGATTTTCATTTTAAGTATTTTTGTTTTGATTTCAATGAGACACACAAACTGCATTTCTTATTGTACAGATGCTAAATTAAAAATAAAAAAGAAAGCTCCTTGGAGCAAATATAAGAAGAGTTGTTTCTCAGGTGACTTCCTCACCTACTCGGTTATGCATAGAATTTTTCTTGTGTTCTCTTTTCATGGTCCCATCAATTTTGTATGCTCATCTACAACAGGAGAAATATAGACAATCCTCAGTCTGTTCTTGATGATCTTCTCAGCCTAAACAGGGAGACTGTAGGCATAACCTTGAGTTCTTCTTTTTCCAAAACACAGGAGGAAGGAGCAATCTAACCAGACCTTGCACTTCATGCTCATATTGATACCAGGGAATGAAAAGAATAGAGGTATGTCCTACCTTTCTTGAAAGCAGAGAGAAAACTGAGCCTTTCTCTGCAAGTGTTCATCATAATAAAAAGATTCAAGGTAGATAGTTCCAAATAATTTATATGCCTAACCTTTCAGGAGAAGTATGATTTCAAACAAGCCTGCATGCTTAGCATTTCTTTTTGTCTGCTGCCAATCCACCTAAGGTCTAGTATGTAATTCGGAGGAGTCTGAGACATAAAACTCTCCTCATGCACTGAAAAGGCATGTAGGCAGCAGCATTTAGATTATGGATTATATTTTCAAGGTGTAGAAAATGAAGCACTGATTCATTGTCTTGGTGGCATCAACTTTCTCTTTTGAATGGAACCCATGTTTTGTTATAACTTTTTAGGCAAATTTAATTGAATATGTTAAAGAAAACAAAGACTACAATAGCAGTCTGCATTTTGATCAAATCATTCAATGAGATTGGGAAGAAAAAGCAAAACATTTTAAGTTAATTTTCATGATTTTTCACTTCCAGCTATACAACCATTTAGCAGCAGTGAATTATGTAAATAATTTCCTCTGAAACAGAAAGGCTGATTTTCAATTTAAATGACATAGAGCAAATCAGGATGAGATTATTCCAAATCCTGCTTTTACTTCATTCTTCTTTACGTAGAATAAGTCATATCAGCTAAAAAAAATATGATGGTCTTAGTCTCACAATTTTTTATTTTGCTTTTGAACATTTCTAGTTCCTTGAAGTTAATTAAGCAAAGACATAATTATTTATGGTTCTGAGCCTCATGTAGTTAGTCTATAAACCTTAGGAAACTTTTACAAACACAGAAATATCTGCACTACAAAATAATATGGGTCAGGCAGAAAATTCAATCACTAGACCTCTTGTCATGCACATAGCTGTTATTCCTTGGCTGGTTTAGATCAGTTCTTTTGCCCGACACAGTAACTGAACATACCCTGTGGAACTGTTCACTACAGGAACTGCTCCCAGCAAGTGATGGGAATAAGAGTCCACCAGGGCTGCTTCTAAATTGTCCTCTCACACTGACTCAGCAGGCTTTCTACACTCTACATGCTTTTATGTGCCAAACTACCCCCAGGATACATAGCACATATTCTTTGTTTCACACTGCAGTGGGTTACAGTGAAGTCCACACTTCTTTTTTTCAACACTTGTAACAGAAAAAATACTGATAAATAATAATTATGCCTTTGGGACATTTGTCACCTAGAAAAGACCTAGGGCTAACTGCCAAGAAGTGTGAACGAAACTCATCTGCTGCATAGGGACCTAGTGTTCAGTTCAGACCTTTTTGGCTTTGAGGTCAGCAATTGATCCCTCTTCTATTTACCAGCATAGATGTAGCCTTCTGTGTAACATAGTACCTTGAGATCAGAACAAAGTTTTCTAGATGAATACCGACATATTTTTTGTACAGAAGAGCACATGAAAACATCATCTTCCTGACAGTTCTGTTGAGTAATTATTTGTATTACCTGCTCATTTTAATGAAATACAATAGCATAGAAGAAAGCTAAAAGGAACTGGTGGTTACACATATACACATGCACAGAAGCAATAGAACACCCAGTATCTCAAGACCCACAGCAAGTAGCTTTTCAAATCTTTTTCTAAATTTGGCATTAGCTACTTGGGAATCAATAAAATTTTCAGTTAAAATGAAACTGACATGATCCAGTGAAATTCAGTATAAAAGCTGAAGCCTAAATCTTACAAGCTACATAGGCAGTTTCAAACAGAATTTTAAGATGTCCTATTCTTCCTCTGGAATTTCCCCAAGTCTAAACAACTATATCTGATTGATTTGTTCTTATATTTTCCTTTTCTCTTTTTGAAAATTTATGGCAGCCACTGGCCATGGCATTCTCAACAAGATTCAGTGATTTTTTTTTTTCCACCCTAACCTTCTAGACAATTTTATTATGATTTCTGTAAAGTGCTTATATGTACAAGATCTCCATCAGTTTTCCAGTGTACTGTTAGAGTAGTTGCAAAATTCAAATTACATATTTTTATTTCGAATATTAAAAAAAATACACATCTTCACTTCAAATTGACCTTGTTCTTGAGGGGAAGAAAGTGCAAGGAAGAAAAAATAAACCACATGAAAACAAACTAAAAAAGCTTTCTCCTGGGTTATTTCTGTAACGTAATTCAAAGGGGTTCAACTTTCTTTTAGTTGGCTTTACTATGTTTGTTCTGTATCTCTCCTTTCCAAAAAAAGAAGAAAATTTTTTTTCCCCATCTTCCTAGTCTATTGGATGAATAGACAAAGCCTTTTTTCAAGTTTAACAGTTTAACTTAGAGAGTATTGGAATAAGGGTTTGATTCTTTGTCAGTTGTTTTCTGCATTGGTTAATACCACGAGGAAAAGAAAGGAAACTTAAATCACCAACTGAGATAGTTTTCTATCCAGCTGGATCTCAGATTGACTGGGGACACTGACTATCAAAGACAAGACACAAAATTTGTCCCGGAACTGTCAAAAATCTTCACATTTGCAATCAGTCCTTGAGGGAGAAACCTTTTTTCTCTCTCTTTTTAAAATGTTTTCCTCTGGCCTTTCTTGCTAATATATGTTCTCTGATCATAGCTGACTTTGGAAACCAATTTGTAAAAGAAGGAGAATATTCCTTTTTAAAAAAGCTAGAAACAGTTTGCTGAAACCAAGTTAACTCTTCTTCCATTGAAAAAATGATTAAGAGAAAAATGTAAGTTTGTAATCTGGATATTTTGCTCCCATGGTAAGCTTATACAGAAAGGAACTTCATGAGGAGGGGGGATACTAATACCAGCTGGTATAGAACAAATCGAAAATTCTCGTTGGGCAGATATTATATGACGGGATGGAGATACAAAAATAAAATAGACTACAGCACTGTCTTAACTCAGCACTGGTGTGGCCACACCTCAAGTGTGTCCTGTTCTGGGATCCCCACTACAAAAGTAGTAGGGAGATACTGGAGAAAATCTCTTCGATGAGAAAAGGGTAAGAGATCTGTCACTGTTCAGCCTGGAGAACATAAGGATCAGGGGAATTTCATCAATGTGTACAAATACCTGAAGACAGAGCCAGGCTCCTTGCAGTGGTGCCCAATGACAAGACCAGAGGCAATATGCACAAACTGAAACAGAGGAGGTTCCGGCTAAACATCAGAAAACACGTTTTCACTGTGAGGTTGACCAAGCACTGCCATAGGCTGCTCAGAGGAGTTCTGGAGTCTCCTTCGCTGGAGATGCTGTCTGGACATGGTTCTGGGCAACCAGCTCTAGGTGACCTTCCTTAAGAAGGGGGGGTTGGACTAAATGACCTCCAAAGGTACCTCAACCATCCTATGATTCTGTGATTCTGTTTACTTTTGATTTTTGCTATATTTTTAGCTTTTTTTTTACTTTTCCAGCAGTTAAGACATACAGAGTGATCTGAAATGCTCTTTAAACCAGAGCTGACCAACTGTAGTAGTTCATCGGTTAGATATAGCTGTGGAACGTAAGTTACCTACTCACAAGGAATGCGTGTTTCTCGGCTGATGCAATTATAGCTCCCAAAATGTGAATATAGAATTTCAGTGTATTATTAGCTGTACCTTTAATAAAATTCCTTTATGCCAAGAGATGCCAAAGAACTTCTCATGAGAGTGTTCAGAAGACAATGAATCAGGCTGATGTCATATAGTTAGCAATGATGGCTATGGCCTGTAATGGGTCTTAGTAGCAGGAGTCAAGGTAATCGGACCTCAGAACTCTTTAATGAGATAATTACAAACTGAAATGGGCTTGTCTTTTTTAATTTCCATCTTCCTTGGGTCATCGTTACTGTTTTACACTTCTCACCCTCCCTTCCTCAAAGGAGTATCTCAAATGCTTTTTGCACTGATTGTCTTGCTTTCAGTTTTTCTGCTCATCGTTCTTGTGTTTTCAGCACAATGTCCTGAATTTTTGCAGTCACCGCTGTTTATGCCGTCTTCTGTCTTGCAACTTTTGTTACTTAGATATCTCCCACATGCAACTACAAACTTCACAGTTTGCCTCTTTTGTCATCACATTGTTCACATACTTACGTAAAATGCTTACAGATTTTGCCTGGCTATGGAAATACTGTGTTACAAAATACATAGCATTGGTGGCTGCACAATTTACTTTGCATATAATTGTATTCAACACAAGCTAAATTATATACCAATTAGTGCACTTTTAATTTATTGTTGTCAGATGTATCTGGTTTAGCTACAAAGAAACTCATTAAAATTGAGACAACTCAATAGGTTGGACAACAAAGGGATTCGTCCTGCCCACTATGTCTTCTTCGGATTGGTTCTTCTTATCAATACTCTCCTCAGTCCAGCAGTTTTCATGGTTTCTTTAAGAATGCCTAAACTCCACATATTCTTTTCCAAGTGACTGAATCTTTTTTAGTGTTATGTTCAAGATATATTTATTAGTTCTGGGTTTAATTCCTAATGCAAGCTGGCACTTTCAAGAGGCATCTTATTGCTGCTTCTGTTGCAGTCTTCTTCCATGCTATTTTATTCATTAGCTTTCAGCCTGTCCTGAACCCCTGGAGGTTCTCCAAGTGTAATACACACAATTGCTTTCACTTGAACGAGAAGGGTGTTCAGTTATCCAAAAATGCAGTTTCTTAATCAAACCTAGCAAAGTCTGTGCTTCTGTACTTTGCTACCTCTCTCCCTTACCATGTCAGCAGGGCTTAAACAGTCACGAAATTCAGAAACTGACCCAGCTGAAACTCAGCTCTGGGAAAAGAAAAAAAAAAAAAAAATTCCTTTCAGCTTTATCTGATTCAGCTACATTGCAGTCAAGAGAAACAGTAGAGCATTAGTGCCCAAAGAAAAAGACAAGGGGCTACAGAAGAAGAGCAAAGAATCACTTAGCAACATGGGTGCTAACCAACCATGAAACAACACAGATAGTGTTATTGTAGCCACAGTGGGACAAAACAGTCAACACTATTTTTTACCACCCATCTATAAGAAAATCTGCTGTACAATGAGCATGTAATAAGCCACAGGCAGAGAATAAAACCTTCCATCACCATACGAAGGACAACTTTACTACATTCCCAGACCCAAAAGAACTGTAGTGTCATGTGTAGAATCATCCCAACACATACATTTAGCTTCATTGTATCAAGGCTTATTAGTTCTGCCTCAGCCACAGCTTTGCAGGGCTCAGACAGCTTCTTGCAGAGCAACTCAACTGTTTCTCCTAAGCTCCACAGAGTCAGAAAGGCTCATTATCTGGAACACTGGAAAAATACACAGAGCCAGCTCTTGTGTAGTACAGTGCCTGACCTAATAAGCTTGCTCAGAACTCGCTGCTCTGGAGACCATGGACAAACACAGATAACACTGAACCAGAGCTAATAAGCTGTGCAACTTTGAAACTGATGGTGTGTTTGGATCTGTTTCTGCCATTCTTCTTCATACTTGTCATTCTAGGAACACAGTCAAGTGTTACCAGTGGCTTTTAGACCTGAGCTATCTCTAGAAGTAATA
Organism: Rhinoptilus africanus; assembly: GCA_013400135.1. NCBI lineage: Eukaryota > Metazoa > Chordata > Aves > Charadriiformes > Glareolidae > Rhinoptilus > Rhinoptilus africanus. The sequence goes on from VXBO01009519.1 coordinate 180,940, forward strand.
AACTAATAAGGTATAATAAATGCATAATATGTTGCAGCTCCTTTATTAAATAGGGTAAGGATTAACTCCTGCCATTCCCAAATGCACATGCATATAGACAAAAATGCTACTAGCTTGTTTGGTTTTACTCTTGCTACTTCTGTGCCCCTCAATCCCTGTGCAGGGATATTTGAGCTGATTCTTCATTGTGAAGTTTAGGTAAGGGAGGAATTATGGGCTCAGTGACATGGTATATCCAATTCCCAGGAACTGCCTTTTTTTACTGTCTTCCTTTCCCTTTTCCTTACATACCAGAGGGTGTTTCTTGCCATGTTTCTTCCCACATTACCATTAGCTCTCTCACAGGGGAGGACAGAGAGGCAGATGGAGTAACTGTCAAAAGAAGAAACATAAGAAGTTCCAGGAGACTGAAAGGCGGGTGTGTGTGTGTGTGTCTATGAAATGTAACAAAAGATGAATCTGAGTTTCCAAATAACTATATGCAGAGTGAGGAACCCTGAAATTGGCATCATCTAACACAAGCCCTAATATGCTAAAAACACAGTATTGCATGACTGTAAGAGAGAAGTTAATCCCATATAATACCAATATTTCAACTAATGTGAAAAGTCCTTATTAAAGTGATAATGCAATTAGCAGCTATTATTAATTGCATGGCTTATTTTTATTTTGACTAAATACAATTTTTTAGAAGTTGCACTTATTTGTTGCACATAATCTCCTTTTCTTGGTTCTTGGAGGTTTTTTTTACTAGTTTTTCTTATTTCTTTTTTTAAATATTCTTGGTTTTATTTTAGAAATGCTCATATGTGACCACTTTTACTTTGTCTTCTTTATTTTTTATTCCATGTTTTTCTATATCAATTTCTTTTTTCCCTACTTTCTTTACAGTCACTTCTTCTGTTCATCTGCCGCATCCATTGTCCTAGTCTTCTTTCAGCCTGTTGCTTAGAACTTCTTTTTCCCTACTCCTTTTCATATTGAAAAAGGTGCAGGAATGAATTAGAATGCCTGGAGACTAGGGAGTAGCGTTACAGATTAAAGAACAAGGTGTTGAAACTGACATAGACATCTAAAATGACACAGTCAGTTTGCCCTAAAAACCAGAAGCCAAAAGTATGATATCTCAGCATTCAGTATGCTACATGAAAAAAAATCCTTCATGGGGATCCTTAGGAACTGAGGTCAGCACCCTCTCTAAATTAGCCAGTACAGGAGTATAAATGAAAAGAAGTTATATGAAAATGGCTGTATCTCTGCTGTCTTTGCAACCACTCCTGGGCCAGGGGAACATCCAGACTCCTCACAGTATGTAAATATTCTGTCTGAGGTGGTATCATCTTCTCTTCCTCACTCATGGTTTGTCACCACAGAAGCCAGCTGACGTGCATTAGCATGCAGTCAGTGTAACTAACTGGTTAACTAAGTTACGAGGCTGTAACTCAGTGAGCTGTGACTTTAATATAAACATAAATACTCTAAATTACCTGGAAGGTCTATGCATATGAACTAAGGCTGGTGGGAGAGAACTTTGCATACAAATATGTCAGTGACATTTTTAGGGACCTAGCAGCCCTGTCAGAAACCTTCCTACTGCTCACTATGGGTTTTAAGTCAGGCCTTATAAGAGTCAGTCTACCAAATGTACATAAGAAGGTTAGAAGGAAAATGGCTACCGTCTACAGATGCAAGTTTAGGAAAAAGAAATCTGATACCTGAGGGTTCTTTGATCTAGAAGACAAAAGAGGCAAATCTTGAGGCCAGCTGTCACTACTGAACTTGTTTGTCCTTGGCATGAGTTATTTCAATCTTAATCAAATTTTGGAGTTGGTTTCACCAGCAGGGTGGAAGTTGTTGGCAGGGGATGTGCTCACAGAACTACTTACTGAGAAAGGATATGAAGAGCTAATGTAACAGGAAGACTAAGTATGTGACTGTGCACTAGATTACACTATGTGAGCTCTGACTTCTGGGTTGAAAGAAAATATCACTGAATGGGAACACACCTGGGTCCAGAACTTGATGGACCCCTGGTGAACCATTAGATTCCAGGAAGATGCTTTTCTTTTGGAAATAACTCACAGATAGCATCAAATAATGCCTTGCGGTGCTCCCAGCAGGATATATTGTCTCCCTTTAGGTTATTACAGATTTCAGATTACTGACATCAAAAAGAAGCAAGTGTAACTGAAAATTGCTAAGTAGAAAATTCCATGCCATTTATAAACACCTGAATATGCTGAATTTAAGTTTTATACTTTTTAATTTTCAAAGACAGTAAACAATTAAGTTTAAGAAGAATCAACACTAGGTTCATAGAACAAGTGTTTCTCATTTAGCATAGTATTAACCATAACAAAAATATAAGGAAGTAGGACTATATAGGTAAAAAAGATTATAGTACACAGTCTTGATCCCTGAAGCAATCAAAAAAAAAGCTCAGTGAAAAAAAAAAAAAAAGATATCTATAGTAATTAATTTACACTGTTATGCTCAAGTTAGGTAAAGATATCAGCCAGGCTAAACAGTGCCAGTGAGAGTTACAAGGTGCTTAAGTTGATGTAAAATGATCCCAGGGTCAATGGTATCTGGAGAAGATGTTAAATTGAGTAAAATGAGCCATGAAAGGACATTGTTAACAGCCTGAAGATGAAGGACGTTGCAAATGTTTTCAAGGGCAGTGTTGGCAGAGCACTCCCATTTTAAATTAGCGTTATTATCAGGAGATAGTAGGTATGGAAGTGAATCCCTAACCATGTTGTAAAACCTTTTTTTCAGCACCTCTGTAGGAAAATTAATCAATTCCTCTTACTGATAAGTCTTGAAATTATTAAATAGATTAGAATCCTTAAATTTCCAAGGTTAATGTTATTGTAACTATAAATCTATATGGTATTATCCCGTTAACAAGAAAACAAAAATTAACACATTACAAAGTAAAGATTAGACAAAAAAAGGTAAAATAAAGTCCAAATGATAACATCACATAGTAGAAATGCAGGACAAATTTTCTACATCCATAAAATGGCTTAAAATAAATACTGTAGAGTGCTGTTGCAAGAAAAAAAAATAGATTTACCTTTGTAAATATATTTTCATAGTAAATGAATGTTCTAGCACTGCTAACAGCTTTTTGTGGATGATAAAAAAAGTTATATGGCATATCATCTATTTTCTAATAGTTAATTAAATAATAAAATCTGGTTTGTAAATAATAATATCTGTTTTAGTTGTCACTGTTTACAGCAACATGTATGATATTTCCACAAAAGCCACAATAACTACCAATACTCTTGCACAGTAATTTAAAGAAGACCAAATAGCTCCACTCAAAGGACATACTCTTAGACATATCCCGATTTAAATGGGTCAAATTCTACCCGTGTTGCCTCTGTGAGTGTTAACAATTAGGAGCTTGCATTGGCCTAGAACCCTCCCAGTGGAAAGATGAGGAATCAGGGATTTTATCAGAATTTAAGCCATCTGAGCTGATTACACAGGGAACAGAGTACTTGTACACAATCTAGGCACTTCAGTCAGGTGCTAGCATCTGGTGTCATGAGCCCTATCTCAACTGTTCAGGGCAATATTAGAATCTGAAACCAGTAATTTTTACAGTGAGAGAAATCATCCACTGGTACAGCAACTATTGAGGGTTTTTTTGTAGTCCAGTTATTGGCTATAAAGAGCCCATGCACGTAAGCCCAAATAAGGAAGCAGCACCGGCATTCAAATTAAAGTAAGAAAATCTTCTCTTTATAACTACATTAATAGACATGGAGGAAATGTTAAGGAATTATTAAGGAAAAGCATGAAATCAAGAAGCTTCTGCGGTGGAAAACAAGCCTGCACCTGGCATACAGGGAACACACAATATCTCCGGTTCCCAAGAAAACTACACGAGGGATGGAACGGAATGTTGATTCCGTGTCCTTGCCTTGTGTCAATAATGGGAAAGAAGATGGTACTGAGACCAGATAAAGTGGCTTAGTTGGACCCAGAGCCAACATCCTGTCAGATTTTGATGAACTGCTGTCCTTGGCGTGAACTTTGCTCATTATAATGTCATTTTAATGCATTTTAATACCAAAACACACCTCCATCCCGAAGGCTACCCGCCTCCGAGGTGCAACCACTCCTCTTTGAGTCTGCGCCCTGAATTTTTCGTAAGCTATACCTTTAATTCGAGG
>VXBO01009519.1:193502-208675 GCA_013400135.1 Rhinoptilus africanus
GGGGGGGGAGGGGGGTGTGTTGCTTATTTGCTTGCTTGTTTGTTTTTAAATCCAGTTCTGTCCTAGTTACTGTATGGGCTTTAGCACTTTGAGTATATGTGTTGTAACTATTTCGGTACAAAGATTAAGATGTTATTTTTCATTTACACACATAGCTTCACAGCTTATTGGAAGCAGTCACTTGATACTTCTCCAGCACAGATTCAAGTTTTACAGTCTCACCTGGGACACCATTCTCCAATATTACAGGGTATCCAAGCTATGCCCTTCATATCCTTTTAAACATTTCTTTCCACTCCTTGGTTTCCTGTCTTCATTCTAACACAAAATCTCAGTTAGCTCAAGGGACTGGTCCTGGAATACAGAATAATTTGTTTTCAAACGGCCTTCTTGCTGTTCAGTGATCTGTGTGAAACAAACCGGTGGCTGAAATTTAATTTCTGTAGCGCAACTGCTCCACAAGATGTAAAACTCTCATCAATTTAATCGGCGGGATTCGGCATACCCTTACAGCCAGTTTTAGCCGTGAGGTATCTTTCTGTTAAGTAACTCACAATACTATTTCCTCTTTGTATTATTCTGTAAATACAGGGAGTACTATAGCCATGAATGCTTCCAATCTGTCAGCCTACAAAAGCACTACATTAACTTTTTAATTGTTGTATGTCTGATATTAATCAGCAGAAAGCCCCCGATCAACATTTTTACATATGAAACTCAGAGAGAACTTAATACCACCAGGCTCATTTCATAGAATCATAGAATGTGTTGGGTTGGAAGGGACCTTTAAAGGTCATCTAGTCCAACCCCCTGCAGTAAGCAGGGGCATCTTCAACTAGACCAGGTTGCTCAGAGCCTCATCAGGCCTGGCCTTGAATGTCTCCAGGGATGGGGCCTTCACCACCTCTCTGGGCAGCCTGTTCCAGTGCCTCACCACCCTCATTGTAAAGAACTTCTTCGTCATGTCTAATCTAAACCTACTGTGCTCTANTCAGGTAACAAATTCAGTTACCAAAATTACTTTTAGCATTATCCCTTGGAATATTAATTTTTCCAAAGACAGAGCCCAGGTCCCTCCTTCACAGGGAGGGATCCCTCTGAAGTTATAAGAGGGGTTAGGAGCTGTTAAGAGCTGCTGTTCCCCTTGTTAGGGTTTCAGTAGGCACTTTGGTTCTCTGAGAATCCTGCCTTGCAGAGGTTCCTCTGGCACAGCCAAAATTTCCAGTCTTCATCATGACACTGGATCCTATGGATGCAACTGAAGTGGTTCTGGCATCTAACCAGTGTTTTTCAATATACCTGTCCAGAGGTCTTCACACACTTGGCTGCCTAGCTAGCTGCTACTCTGGAAGGGTGTGGGGTCTCCTGTAGGAGGACCTCCTATAGGTCCATGCCAGCTCTGTCAGCTCCATTTGGATTCCTCAGATACCTTTGACACTTATAAAAGTATTCAAAATAAACATTTTTAAGTAGCATCTCATCTAGCTCTACTTTTTAATCTGAATTTTTTAAAAAAAAAAAAAGTGATTTTTATATGGTGCTTTCTTTGCTATCTCTCTGCTTTTATGTTAATCTTGAAATGAATTTTTTTGCTGTGGTGCTCAGCATGTTTTTGGTTTCTAAACAGAAAACAAAACCTCTTCAAAGTTAGGATAAAAATCAAAGGATACAGTGCTGAGAAGGCACAATGCATTACAATGTCAGAATTCCAGACGTAATCGTTGTCTTTAAATTTTTCTTTCTGCTTAGTTTTAAGTTAGTTGGTCTGCATATTTCCTGGAGGCTTGTATTACTTAATCTAGAAATGTATTAACAGTTCAAAGTTTATTTGGCTTCAGTGATGAAGTATATATCTTGAAGGCAATTTATCATATATGGGCTTAAAGATTTATAGCTTTTTTGTTGATAGGTTACAGAGCATAGAAAATGCAATGAAAAATTACTTCAATGTGACTTTTGAACTATTCTGTCCAAACACTTTATCACTCAGCTGTTGGGAGTAGCTTTGCTACTGTGAATTAGCCCCTCCTTTCTCCCTTCTTCATCTTAAAGTCTCATGATATGAAAGGGTGAATGTTGCCACATTAGTCATCATCAAAGAAAGGATCAAAAGCTTAATATAATATACAGTGTGAGATACATCAGGGCACAAAGTTCTATTTTGTCAACGATAAAAGGAAATAATTTTCAATCACTTAAGTACAGGATAGAAGCAATTTGGTAACTAGATAGCACTAGATAGCCTGAAAGCACATGTTTGACTTGTGTTCTTGCCAATTTCTGAAGTTAGTGCTTGTGTTTGATAGACAAAAAATCATTCATTAAGTCTATCTCTATGTAACATGACTTGGTCTGGGTTTTCCCTTTCTTTTTTTCTGATTATTCACAATGCATTTAACATAACACAGGCATATTATTTTTCATACTTCCATGAATAGAATTGAAAGTCAGATATTAGAAGTTATACTCTCCATGTCCCAAGCATGTGGAAGGTCTATGCCTAAAAAACTCCCTGAATTGGGTAATATTACTTTCTATCACCCTATAAAGTAAATTGGCTATAGTGTTGTTTCCTTACTTACTGTGGGATACTGCAAAACCTTCTTGTATTTAAGATTTGTCATATTTTTCTCTCCTTCTGGGAGGAGGGATTTTTTTAGTTATTTTTTTTAAGCTTCTCAGGAAGACTGAGTGTACACCAGTAAAATAAAAAGGACTTACAGATGGGCTTTCTCAATGACATACAATTGTCCACACTTTTGACTATTAACACAGGCCATAGCATATTTTCAGCCCATACAGACTAGCATTTTCCAGATTAATACATGGGAAGGTTTGGGGTTATCTGTTAAAACTAATCCTAACAGTCAGTTTGAGTGCCCTCCCCTATTTGGGAAGGGAAGGAAAATGTAAGCATGATGTATATAGGTAAGCTGACTGAGTATTGGCTACACCACGTCAGTTGGCCCCAGAATCAAACAACACTTCCTAGACCATACTAATAACTAAAATAAATTTACATTTTGAGTACTACATTGCATATTATAAAGTATTATTTATATTAATTTGAAAAGTAAAAGCAGTTGCTGCGTATTCAGTGATAAATTTCAATGTCAGCATTTTATTACTATTTGCATGATAATTCTTTAAACTATTTTAAATCAGTTGTAACAAAAGATAATTGAAAAAAACCCTACAGCTGCACCAGTGGTATTATTCCAGCAAATAAGATATTCAATCATTTGTCTCTTTGTTCTCTTAGGAATTTGTTTGCAAACAGATGCTGGTTTCTATGAATGTATTCAAAATACATTTACTGAAGTGCTGAAATACACAATGCATTTAATGCACACAGTACTTGTACTGAACAGATGAAATGCACAGTACATTTAATGAACACAGTATATTTACTGAACAGGTGAAATAAAGTACAATTTATGTCTTGACTACTGTGATGTGCATTAGCACATAAAAATAGGACAAGTGGTTTGTATTAAAAATAACCAAGGATATATTACAATGAAAGGAATCTCTGCATTAGAGAGGAGTGTCATTGTAGCAATGGTTTACTGCCCTTATGTTGTTTAACAGTATGCTGATACAAATGCAAATGTACTGATGTGTGTTATGAAAGCCGTGCCCTTCTGCCCTTCAGTCAAATCTATGATCCTCTTTCCAGTTTATAACGATGTATTTGAGGTATCACTAATTTAAGAGTCTATGAATTGAATTTAAAATCTCATTGTAGAAGGGATAAACTGAAAGAGTTTTTCTGTATGCATCCTTTTGTGATAATCTCTTTATTCTCTAATGGTCATAAAATTTAAACTTGAATTTAAAATGTACTGGGTTGAACTCGAAAGTAGGAAATGAACAAGAAAGGATGAAAGTTTCTCATATTACCTTGATAGAAGTCATATTTGACCCTTCATTCTCTACAGAGACAATGTGATACTTTGCTTGTACATCTTGAATTAAAAGTATTGCCGACCATTAAAAAAATATTTTCTGATTCAGCTCTCCTAATTTCAGTTCACTAATTGGAGTAGATCAATAGAGAAAGATGGGCTTTTTCACAGGACAGCTCAGCCAAGGGCTATTCTTAATAAATGTCTTTATGCTAGATTTTCCCATTATGAAAACAGTGCAGAAAATGGGATAGAAACCAATAGAATTCTGCATGACTTGGTAGTAAGAATATCCTTCTTTCACAAATTCTGTGGGTACATTCAGAAAGCAATGTAAAAGTAAAATGTCTGTTACACTTTGTTATAGAGGAATCGTTTTTCCAGCAAGTCTAAATAGCACGCTATTTCACAAACCATTGTTTGCATGGCAAATAAAATTAGCATTGTATTACATTCTCAACATTTTAAACCATTTTCTAGGAGGGATTTATTAAGTTGGAAAGTTTACAATAAGGAGTTCCTCCAGTCAGTATATCTAGCAAAAGAATCATTGTTTTCTCTGCCTGGATTTCTACAAATCATTTGCACTTAAGCTCATGAGCAACTTCAGCAGGGACTTAAAACCTGGGGGATTACCTGTGACTGGAAACATACATCTTCTTGCTCCCCTCTTTGTTTACTTTTCTACAAGGCTTGCTAAGTAGCCTGAGTCTGCACTAATCCTTCAGTGTCTACTTTTGACAATTCCTGTCAGGGAAAGGATAAGGATGAACATAATCAGTGCTGTCACTGTCACCCCCCATGAATAACAATCTGTTGCTCCTCTGCTACTCAGTGGGGGAAATTGCTGAAAAACTTAACTGAGTCAATACTAAAGAAGTTCAGTACTTTAAAACCTGCATCAGTTTTCCTGTTTTAGACACCAAGTGTTTCCTGTCATTTCTCTTGTTTGATGAGCTTCATAAATTCATGTACTTCTAATGAGACTGCAGACAAATTTGAGAAGGATTGTGAATTTTGACTAAAAAAAATGCCAGTCTTTCCTAACCAGAAATTATTATATAATCTCAAAATCTAGGAAGAGTTTTTACCTTCCTTACATCTTACATTTTCAAAGCAAATTCTACCTTTTGTTTTCCTATATAGCATTTTCTTCACACAAAAACATGTACGTGGAGAAGGAAAACACATCTTTTCTTGAATCTAAAAATATATATCTTTCAATAGTTGAGATTTTTTTTTAAAAAAAATTTAAAAAATTGCACAAGCAAATATTACGCAATAGAAGTAAGGCAACAAATAAAAAGAGAACTCTTCAAAAAGAGATGATAGGGCAGCATACAATAAAGAATGTTCATGTTCCACAGAAAGCAGGAGTAGTAACAGTTTTGAGATCTATTCTATTTTATACTGAACTATGAAATAGAGAAACTATCACTCTGCTGAAGGAAATCCCACAGAGATCCAAGGAAGTGCCAAGGCTGAATAAAGTGTGATGCTAGAATAAGACTCAGTGCTGTAGTTCCATAAAACCTACATATAGTGCTGCAGGATAGGCAATCTGTCAAACAGACACTATCATTCAGGCTGCATAAATATTAGTAAGTTATATATAAAGGTAAATAAACCATGGGTCCAGAGTATTCGCATATGAGTCTGCATGGAGAGGCCATGGGAGTCTCTAGAAGGAGATGAATTCTTGATGAGTTATTTCTTGATGAATCTTAATAAAACTGCATCAAACAACAGAGTATAGAACTAAAAGGAATTTACAGGATTCTTAGTGCTTTTCCTGCAGACTGTACGTTATATGGCTAATTCCATAACATAGTCTACTTCATATTTAAAGCTGCTAACTTTCCCATATCTTTGTCCTTCCACCATTGTGTTTGGAAGGCTGTTTAAAAAAAAAAAAAAAAAGCTTACTTTTCTCACTATTACAGATCTCTTTTTTTCTCTTACCCTTACTTTAATATTTGTCATAATGTTTGACTGTTTCCAAATCCTTTGGAAACAAAGCAGCAATAGTCCAATGTTATATAATGATTACACACTTGATATAACACATTTGAAATAGAAGACCAAGGGGGTGCCACGAAATCTGGTGACAACTGATAATTGGCCTTAGATGTGGAGAAAGCCCAAGAGCTTGGCCTGAGGCTACATGATTAGTCATGCCATTGGTGGCTTAAGCTTAAAATTTAATTTAGAAAACAACAAATAGTTAAAACAGAAGGTGCAGGGAAGAAGTGTCTCCACACATTGGACACCTGACACTGTCAATGGCTTAGTCTGAGGCAGATCCCTTAGGCTGAGGGGACAGCTACTGGGCAGGATTCGGACAGGCGTTTTACTTCTCTGGTCTTCCTATCCCCTGTTCTACTTTCAGTTATTTTGTTGTGAATATGTGTGATCAGACCTGCAATGAACACAGCTGAGGAGATAACATTTTTGTAGGGAGGAAGATCTGAATTGGATCAAGCAACATGCAGGAACAGATAAATAATTCCAAAGAGCCAGTATAACAGTGGCTTCCTTTTGTCACAAGTTGTTCCAAGGAATGGATACTGCATGGACCTTACTTGCAGACTGTTGGACTGTGCAATATGGGCAATATAGAAGAAATAGCTAATTCTCAAGTGGTTTAATTGGATAGGAGATCTCTTATGTGATAACTGAATAAGAGATGCAACTGAACTGTTCTTGTGATAAAAATCAAAAGATTCAATTGAACTGTTCTCGTTTCCTTCAGCACTAAGAACTCTCCTCACTTGAGTAGACCTACCAATGTTTTTACTTCAAAAATTAAATTGAGTCTGAAAACTGGGTTTAAAAACCAAACTTCTAGGCACTGTTTTGCCAGACAGAAGAAGAGACATCAGCTGGTAACAGCATGAAATGAGAGTGAGAAGATTATGACAGAAAACCAAAACATATTACTTATTTCTAAAACTGAGTGGTTGTGGCCAGATTCATGGAAAAAGAGTCTGTTAAATAGGATTTTCCACCCTAGTTATCTGGCAAAGAAAGACTTAATATGGAAAAGTACATTGTCAGTTAATCATAGAAATTTATCTTTCAAAATCAAAAATTATGTCCTTCCTTGTGCTATGTAGTACACTATAGGAAAGATTTAACAATATATACTTAACTTAAAGAAATTAATGTTTTGTACAGAACCAGCTTTAGGGCCCTAATAATGAAGTAACTGCACAAACTTCATGATAGAACTACAGAGAAATTGTCTTTACATTTCAGGTTTTTTTATTGAAGCTGTGGCTACTACAGTTTCATTGAAAATACACAGCATATATAACACCAATATGCCACACTTCAATAAGTACTCTCTGTATAAAACTAAGAATCAGAAAGTGTGTGATCTATCAAGTAAATACAGAAAAAAGGCATACACTAAGCAGGAATCTCAAAGTACTTCTAAAAATATGCACAGACCCTCACCTGTGCCTCACAAGTTACACAGTAACTCATAAGGCTATTGAAAAACGTACATAGTCTACCAGAGTATTGAAAAATGCAATATTCTTCCATTTGCAGATCCCAAGAGGAGTTAACACTGGTCCCTGTTTGACACTTCTGCCATTTCTTGCCGAGAGAACTGAAAGAATGTTTATGGTTAATCACATGTTTTATCCACAGGTCTCTCTCCCAGAATAATTTTTTTCGCTGTTTAAGAGGTTCACATAGGTGTGTCCACGATGCTGCTCATATCCATTTTTTTTTCTAATCCAAGTAAAATATTAAAGCAAATTATTTTATACTTACAATGACTTGAGGCCATAGTATGATACTATTAGGAACGTTAAGATTACGGTGATGACAGGCGAAAGCTAGTTCAAAGACCTGCAAACTGTACCTGTGCTTGACAGCAAAAATTGCTTGAAAGCAATTCCCTTCTTTCTGTAAATTTTTATATTTTATTCTTTGATTTCTGGGATGTGTCCCTCCAACTAATTTTTATTGGTTTGGATAATTAACAGCAGATAATTAACTATCTTCAGAAGGATAGTCAAGAGCTAACCAACCCCTGTGTCACTTTAACTTGTATAACCATGTCACCTGGTAGTGGAGGTTTACCTTCCCCAGCATAAAAACATACAACATACTTTCCCTGTGCTCTTTGCTACCATTCCCACTTTCTGTTACAAGCATGGAAAACGTATCATCAGTATCTCTGCTGTGTTCTCAACAAAACTTTTTGCATAAGCCTCCCCATTATGTGTGCATCACAATTATGAAAAATCTAGAGATAAACCAGTGTCTGCACTTTTAAGGGGAAAAAAAAAAAAAAACAAACAAGCAGGAGTAGTGCTCTCTAATGAGGATTTAAGCTATCATTTTTAATAGGACAAATATTGCATACTAACCTGAAATGTGTGGTAACCAGGTAGCAACTAACACTGTCAATCTCAGAGAAAAACATGGTGCATGTTAAAGCATATAGCAAAAACTCTTATACACCATTCATCAAAAGTTACTTTTTAATTTATTCAGTAGGATGCCATGGTTGATAAAAAACAAATTATTTTTTAATATCCTACAGCTTTAGGATGTGCCTAAAGTCTCAGCAGATATTTACCTGATAATACAAAGTTCATGGTTTATTCAACCACAGCAGCTGTTGTAAACCCTAGGTTGTAATTTATTTTCCAGCTCTTGAAAAAGATTTATAATCTGATTTTAAATGCAACACATATTTAGCCCTCAGATCTGTAGCAAAAACAGTCACACTGATATTTTACTAGACCAAAAAAAAAGAAGGGGGAAAATATCTTCATGGTACTAAACAAACAAAGTGAAAATAACTGGATTTTACTTTTTTTTTTTTTCTTTTTAAACACCTCTTCTGCAGTCTTCAATAAAAGGAGAAAAAAAAATACTCATGTCTTCCTTTTTCCTGGTGAGAACGATGGGTTTTTTTGGTCAATCAGGGGCAGGCAAACAAGGTCAGAAAGGCCTAGACCATGTACTGATGCAATTATGCTACTCATTATTCAATCTAATTGAATAGGAATACCTTTTTCTCCAACATGCATGGTCCTATATTTTTAGATTTTAGAAATTGACACCAGATTGTGCCTTTTGTCTAAAAAATCCACACACCAATCACTTATACCTACCAAATTATCTCATGTTTCCTGAGAATTATATGCTGTTTACAGATGTTTTCCCAGCTACAACTATTCCACAAATATATTAGAGGCAAATCCACGTCCATAATGCATGGGCCTCTAACACCATATCTAAGCCACTTTTCCCACTATTTCTATAGGTTTTCTGCCACTGTAATGGTTTCCTTACTGTTAACAAGCCAGGTTTAAGATTTGTATATATCTGACTTCATCCAGTTCCTGCACATACATGGGTGGTGAAATACTGGAACAGGTGTCCCAGAAAGGTGGTTGATGCCCCATCCCTGGAAACATTCAAGGTCAGGTTGGACGGGGTTCTGAGCAACCTGATCTAGTTGAAGATGTCCCTGCTCATTGCAGGGAGGGTTTGGACTAGATGGCCTTTAAAGGCACCTTCCAACCTAAAACATTCTATGATTCTATGATACATGAAAGTGAATTTTTCTTCTGCTATAGAATCATAGTGGCTTCTCCAAGATTCAAAATAAAGTGAGATATTGCCAGAATGGTTTACTTTACTTATTCCTATAAAGTACTGAAAAATATGTTAAACAAGGATTTTCTCTGTCCCTCTAAGTGATGAAGATATGCGTTCAAAATCTCAGTGATTTGGAATGCATATTGTCAATTGTTAGAAACGTAGAGAAGAATTTCCGTACTTAGATTTTTTTCTATTTTTAAGTAAGAATTAAACCTTTCTTTAAGGTTTTCTAAAGGGCAGCCTTTCTTAAACTGAGAAGGAAAGATTTAGTTGGAGAAAAGAGATGCCCTGTCTGAAATAATAAATGTTTGTGCATGACTCATGTTATAGGTCAAAATTTGGAACCAACAAAACAAGTAGCATACTATGAGCAGTCATTACAGTAGGTATGCATTTCCATCACTGTGTACTGCTGCATAATTTATCATCCTTTGAAATCTTGGCATTGTGATTTTAAAAGACCAGACAATTTAAAAATAATACACTTTGATATGTTTATTGACCGATTTATGGCATTAAGACATTCCATTGTGTCCAAGTACATGAAAAGGCTAAAAGGCACGAAGAAGCTCCAATACAGGAGACAGGATGTCCTCCTGAAACATGAGCCAACATGTGGAAACAGGAGTGCTCTTACAGAGTGCTCTCCATGTGGAAGCCCCTAGCCCAGTGACCCCGCAGTAGGGCCAGTTGTCAGTTCCCCACAGCCCTGACCTGCCCAACCATGGGCCCCGCTGAGCCAGGCCCTCCCACAGGCCCATGTCTCATCCCAGCCTCAGCCCATCCTTGTCCCCAGGGAGGTGCCCAATGCCCGTGGCTGGGGCTGCCCATGTGCCCCCAGCTGCCCTGCTCCTGGCTGGGGCGGTGGGATGGGCCATGGCTGCCGGGACCTGCCCCATGAGGACCCCCCTGCACTGCTCCCAGCGCCCCAGCAAGCAGCTAGCACACAAGGTACCTGACAGAGTGATAATTACCCTGACAGAGGGTAATCTCTATTTTAGAATACAGATTTTAATTACAGGATTCATAAACCTGCAAAACAGAACTAAATACGTGCAGGTTTTTTATGTTTATATTTTAAAAAAGGATAAATGTCTAGAAAGTCATTATATCAAAAATTCCCCCCCTATGCTTTTTGCTAATATAACTAGATATGCTACTGTAGAAAAGCCATGTGAAAACTGACAGTAACTGTCAAATTTAGTTTGGGTTCAGTAGCAAAAGCCATGCATAAAATAAAATAAGTTTCATGGAAAGAATAAGAATATGCTTAAATATCCTTTCCATGTCTACCGCAAGCTACAAATGTATAACTTTCATCTATATCCCTAATCACTCAGTGTAAACCAAACCTCATATCTGTCTGTGCTAGTGACTCACCTTCCTCAGGCCAACAGAAAGTTTATACACACCAAAACTTTCTCTTCAGATATGCGCAGTCACACTTCTGCCTCTTCCTGTGCATCCGTAGAAGTGCTGTGGTTTAATTAATACTTATTGTTTAAGCATGTTTGACCTCTGTGGAGCAGTAGCTCTATAAACAAGTTTTTGGGTTTTGTATTCATTTTCAAGAGGCAGAGGTTCAATAGGTTAAAAGAGTAATACACAGCATACATAATGATTTCTCACTATGATTATAAATTAGATGCTTGCATTTAAGCTTTTAAAAAGTTATTTAAGGCCTCTAGGTAAACTGCCCACTTTCCAAAGTCACTAGAGATTCTAGTTATGTTGCAGAACTATGAAAATGAGATCACTAAATTTGGATCTCAGACATGAATATATAAGCCAAAATCATAATACGCTCTCATGAAAAACTAGACTGTCATCTTCCTTCACCAGTTTAAAATAAGAAATATTTTCAGAATGTTACTGAACTATTTTATCAACCGTGAATGAATTAGACAAACTGGTGCTGGCTCCTCAGGTCATTCAGTGTACAAAGTTATGTCCATTTTAATTTCAGTATTTTCTTCAGATTGGTAACAAATGCATATCAGAATTTCTGATTAAAATAAATATGTAAAACCACAGATTGTCTTTCACTCATTGACTTCAGCTACTTCACAAGTACTTGTCGTCAAATTACCTCATCTGGATAAATTAAACAGATTGGTTTACTGTCTGTCTAGGTTTTCTCAGGTTTAGAATTTATAGCTCTTTTCTGAATCCACACATATTGCCAGTGTTTTTCACATGTGCAGCCAAAGTACTTTCACTAGGACTGAAGACAGTGATAATGACACCTTCCTAGTTTTTTTTCTTCTGTATTATCTGCTTGCACATTTATATGTTACTTGTAGCACCTGAATGAGAACTCTTTTGAAGAGTTTATTGACAATGTTGCAGTCCAACAGACAGTTTTCTGTTTTGCAAATGTAATCATCATCATTCTTAGTTTGGATCTTAGAAACTGTAGGTCAATTCTGTGTTAAATCTTATCTTTAGAAGATTAAATTAGGTAATCATACTGCTTCCAGCTTTCCTCTAAACCTCTGAATGAAGACGAAAGAGGAGTCACAGGGAATTAGTAATACACTATGATGGAAGGAGAAGGATGTATCTAAGTAAATAGAATCATAGAACAGCTTGAGTTGGAAGGTGCCTTTAAAGGTCATCTAGTCCAACTGCCCTGCAATGAGCAGGGATATCTTCAACCAGATCAGGTTGCTCAGAGCCCTGTCCAACCTGACCTTGAACGTTTCCAGGGATGGGGCATCTACTACCTCTCTGGGAAACCTCTTCCACTATTTTACCACCCTCACTGTAAAAAATTTCTTCCTTATATCTAGTTTAAATCTACCTTTTTTTTCGTTTAAAACCATTACCAATACATGTAGCAAGAAGCAGTATGCTTCTTGCTGTATATAATGATGCAAATATGATACAGGGTTTCTACAGAAGATATTAATAAATCCTGTTCCAAAGATCACTTTGGCAAAGATTTCAGTATTGGGGCTATAACATGGGGATTATAATCTCTGCCTAACACAGGAATGAAATTCTGATAACCTCTGTCCTTCAAATGACTGTGCATTAAAGCCGACTACCTTCAGTAGATGTCCTTATATGTACAGTATCAGGACCTAAGATGTTCAAGTTAGCAGAAGCCATGATCAGTTGATGCTTTAGAGATGCAGCTACTCGCCAGGTCCCTGAAGTGTCGGAGAAGTCTGTGTTTCATGTTTCCTACTCTCTTCTGTACAGAATAATAAAGGAAGCCGCAATCAAATCAGCCTCACTCTTCAGTAAAAAAGTAAAATGCACTTTCTGATTGATTCTACTCTTTTCATCCTGCCAAAACAATTTCAGACTTAGATGTTCTCAAGTTTTAAATCAATATCAAAGCTTAGTGCACCTAAGTATTAGTTCTTATCTCTTGCTTGTCCAGTTTTTATTATATGACAATCTTGTACAAGACATCTTTTCTAGAGTCTTAATCAGTACATAGCTGAGTTTACTGTTATCTTTTCCCTTTTTTTACTCAGGAGGGCTGTTCTGCTCTTTTCACACTTTTTCTAAGGCATTCTAGACTATCCTCCCACTGTATACATTATTTACCTCATTTTCTGAAGAGCATTTTTTATGCACATTTTATCTCACTTTTCCTCCACCAAACTTTTTTTTGCTTTTTTTTTTTATTACCTAGCAACATGTTTACTTTGAAGATCCTATCTCTATTTTTCCTTCCTCTAGAGCTATAGATTCACTATATTTTGAGGGAAGGGGGACAAATGATTTTTTTTCAGAATTATCATTTCCTGGCTGGAACTGATTAGTAGCTGCATAAGAAAAAAATCAAAACTTAAGTTAGCCTTTAAATACCCACTACATTTTTTCCCCTGATACACAGATGTATTTTTGCTGTATTGCTTTAAAATGAATGAGTCTCCATGTCATGGTCCATGTTAATCAGTGTATAGTTCCACTCTTTGTCTTCACTAGATCTTCACTGTCTTTTTTTTCCAGGATTGCTCTGCTTTGTGAATACCACAAGATCTTTTTTCATCTTTTTAAATTCCTTACCAGTAGGCTTTTTTACTATTCAGCTTTTGATCTGCATGAATCCCACAAAACTTGAGGGACCTAGGGAGGTCCCTAGATTAAGGACATAAATTTACTGAGTTCAGGCCCACCTTTGTAGCCAGTGGAGGGGGAGACAGGGAGGGAGAACTGAGATCAGTCCTGTTCATTTAAGTCTGAATCCATGGGCTTCAGGAGAACAGCCTGCCTCAGCATGGTCTTCACCACAGGCTGCAGGGAAATCATTGCGCTGGTGCCTGGAGCTCCTCCTCCCCATCCTCCTTCAATGACTGTGAATGACGTCTTCAGGGCTGTTTCACATATTCTCACTTCTCTCTCACTTCTGGCTGCTATTGAACATCAGTTTTTACCTTTTCTTAAATATGTTATAACAGAGGCTGTACCACTGCCACTGACAGCCTCAACTGGCATTGGTTCTGTTGGACACAGGGGAAGCTTCTAGGATCTTCTCAGAGAAGCTGCTTCTGCAGCCTCCCCACTACCAAAACCTTGCCGTGCAAACACAATTTGCTATGTAGAAAAAGCATACAGCTTAACTAGAATGTTAACTTAGGCACATCATTTAAATGTGTGCTGATGTAATGAAAATTGTACTGATAATGTAATTGCTAAAAACCAAAAAATATGGACCATAATAAATAAAAACCAAAGAATATGGACATTTACTTCTAAATTTTCTGAAAGAAAAAAGTTACCGCCCTTGCATAGAAATTTACTTTTCAGTCATTTTAATCAAAACATNGTAAAGGCTGATCAAAACAATTATATTTGCATGAAAATTGTACTGATAATGTAATTGCTAGTGGTAAAACCAAAGAATATGGACATTTACTTCTAAATTGTCTGAAAGAAAAAAGTTACTGCCCTTGCATAGAAATTTACTTTTCAGTCATTTTAATCAAAACATACGATTAGAATCGTGATTCTCATAACTTGAAAGAAGTGATACTTAACACTTATCTAACTTATCATTAAAACCTGCTTTTATCTTCTGAAATAAAAATTTCTTAAATGCCATTAAGTATTTATAGTGGGTATTGTTCCATTATAGACCATGTAGAGATGATTCATCCACAGTTATAACTGTAAATATAAGAGAGATTATTGACACAGGCAACATCTCTCCCCGCCCCCTGCCCCCCCTTGTAATCAGTGCAAAACAGCCAACTTCCTTTCTTTCTTTTTAGATTGGTTCCTGTCTTACTATACCTGGTATCTTTATGCTATACAAACTTCCTTAAAATTTGTGAGGTTAAAGCTGGTTAACACCTGTAGAAATGAGAATAGAAACAAGACATGAAGACATAAAAGCCTTTCTCCTTCATGGGATATTAGGAGTGGGGGACATATGTCTTTTTTTTTAAATCATTAAGTCATTAAAGCCAATGGTGATTTCAATATTTATTATTCATTTTATTGCACAAAAAGACAAAACACCAATCTCAGCAAGAAACAAGAGAAGTCCCACTGAGGCTTTTCCAATTATTTGATGTAAGAATTTTACCATACCCCTAATGGTTCTCATGTCTAGTCTTTTAAATTGTTTACTTAATAAACTCTGTGAGATGCCCAGGAAGAATATGAACAAAC
>VXBO01009519.1:209112-252136 GCA_013400135.1 Rhinoptilus africanus
ACAGGAGCACTTAGTGCCTGTTTATATACTCTGGGGAGAGGAAGGTGCATGCATATGGCTGGCAGATACAACACAGGACCAACAGATGACCTGTGCTGTTCTGAAGATACAGTTAGAGAACAGGAGAATATCCTGGGGCACATCAAAGGTTATTGGATGTGTGTGTTTGGTCAAGTGCATTAAAGCCCTTGACTTACAAAGGCTGTAAGACCTTACACACGTTACTTGGATATAAAGGCTTGCATACAGTCCTATTAATTTGGTATCCTAACCTGGAGCTGAATCCCATTTGGGCATCTACAATCTGAAGTTAATCTGAAGCCCTTAGTGCTTGTTTCACTTGAATAAGCCTAGGCATCTAGATTAATTTCAGATGTGTAAGGTATCCAAGACATCCACACCAGACTGGCAGGTATAGTGCGTGATCTAAGGGAACATAAAGCCTTTCTGCGCAAGCAGTTAAGCAAGGATGAGTGAAATGGCACCAGACATATGATTACATCCATTGGCAGAATGAGATCTTATAAAAAGTGCCATAGGAATGTTGCTAATAATATCTGTCAGGATTCATTTAAGTTTTGGGCCACTTAAGTTCAGTCAATGAATATTATACCAGGTAACCATCATAGATTCTGTAATATTTTTTATAGCAATGGCATTGTGCTAACTGAATTCTAATTCACTAAATTGCAACCTATGTGCCTAAAAACCCTCCAGGTATTCTATTCGATACAACTCTTTTTCAGTTCCTTCCCTGAATTTTAAATGAATTATCTTGCATACCTTATTTAGTCGGCTGCAGATACCACATTACTCTAAGCTGAATTTCTGTAATCAGCTACTTTACTTCTACATAGTCTTTATTTATCTCAAAGGAATGCTGTCAAACATAGTTAATACATTTGAAATCTTTGGAAAAATTCAAACAGAAACCAATCGAGAAAAACAGAAAAATTTAAAAGGCAGTTGAGAAAAATAAGTGGATATCAGGTGGCAAACTGACATAAGTACAGTGGAATAAATAGTCCTATTGTAGATAAATAGTCCTACCATAAATAACTGTAACAACTGTCCAAGCAGACACTTGTGAAATAGAATTTTCATTTTCATTCCATTTGGATTAAATGCAGAAAAGATATTCTTAACTGAAATGGAGGGTGTCCATAGTATGATTTCTATCAGAGCAAATAAACTGGTTTTAAAGCCATCTAAGAGAAACCAGTGTAGACTCCATGTTCAACAAAGGTCCACAGTACACCATTTCTAAATTAAAAAGTTATGCTCTTTCTCAGCTTCTCCTATACCTTTACAATAGAAAAACTTCCACATATAGCAAAGAATCATTTTTAAAATTCAAATTGAATTTAAGTTATGAAATTTGAAGTTCAGCAATATTGAATACAAATGGCAAAGTAGTGATAACATTACGTAGGTAAAAATAAGATATTCCAAATCAATAGAAAATGATGAGTGGTGAGGCATATATGTGCATAATTAGAAATCCTCATGTTCTTGTGAGGTTTCAGAACATGTAAGGCTGTAAGGATAAGGACAAAGGGAGATAGAAGCATTACTGTAAGAAATTAAAGTATTCCTTGATTATTTAAATGACATTAAGAAATCCTTCCTCTTGTAATCCTGTGGATTTCAGAAGCCTATGGAATACTGGGGAGAAGTTAATACAGATCACCAAAACCACAAATAAACATACTGTAGTACAGTGAAAACCAAGGGGTAAAAAGAGATGAACTTTTAACTTGATGCTGATCTACATCCATCCCTTTTCCACCTTTGCCTTCCTTCTCTGTAAAATTGACTCTCCCTTGTTAGTCTGTTTTCTTCCATTTCTTTCCTCTCTAGTGCCTATACAAGATGTTTCTCATCACTTAAGTTTTGTTCTGCACTCATTCTGCCCAGGCTTTCTGTCCGGTCCATACCACACAGTCTTTTAGGGGTTTCACTCCATTACCCGGATATATTTCCATGGATTTTTTCTCCTTTTGTTCATCTCTGTAGAGATACTATTGTCATCCAGAACAAGTGGAAATAATAGGAGGAAACAATAGGAAATTTCACAGAAAAAAAAAATGAAACTGTCTCGTGTACCTAGTCTCCCTCTCTGTGGCCTCATTCTATACAGAAAAAAGAAAAAAATCTCACTGCTGTAGAATATCTGTGGGAAAATTAAGCACGACTAGCATACCTGATTATGAATCGTTAAGAATCTCATGTACATTATGTATTCTAATTTAAGTGTATATATGTGCAAATAAATTAGTCAATATAGAAGAAAATTTTAAGGAACAGAAAATAAAACATGCACTACCGTGGTGCCATGAATAACACCAAGTATTTCCAAAATACTTCATATCTCTGTATTTAAAATATAGTCACAAATTATCAGTTAGTATTTAAAAAAAAAGGAAAAACCAACTTCATTGATCTGAACTTACTGACGCTCTCAAAAGGAATTTTAATTTTCAGTAATCATCTTGGACGTATTTCATTGTAACTGACAAAGTTATTGCTAGATCGTTGTAGCTTGGTCTAAGACAACTTTATCAGTCATCTTAAAACCAGGTTTCCATGGCTTCCATTTCCCCAAAATAAAAGCAGCTAGTCAAATAACATTCAAAGAGCACTCTCTCTCAAAAATAATTGCTAACATGGAAAATTGCTTTGAACAGTTCTAAGCTTTATATTGTCAATAAATTCACAGGTTTTCTCACATTTAAGTTTATATTCATTGCTTTTTTCTGTAGGCTTACAGAAAATGTCAAGAAAAATCAATGGCACAAAATCAACTTGAAGATACAGGTGGACAATTTCCATTGCAGTAAAAAAAAATTCATGTATTTATACCGAGAGCAGAATTTGGCTCACTGTAAAAAAACCACCATCATTGTGAATTTGCATGGACAATAGAAAGCAAAGCAGAAGCTCGCACTCCTTTTCTATAGTCCATCATTGAGGTAATATAGTAAATAAGAGGGCAGAACTGTGATGAAATTAGCATATCACAGTAACTACTGTATTGTTCTACACTTCCCTAAGCATCTGTTGATGGTCTGTCTGAAGATCTAGACAACATAAACATTTAGCCTGAAACAGTAAAGTAATTCTATTATTCTTATGGCCAAGTACTCAGAAGTCAAGACTGCAGTCTGTTTACTGTGCCACCGACTTCATAGGAGAGTGGTTGAAATGGAAGAGTGCATTGGCAGACGTTATTATGCAGGATTGATGAGGGAATTCAGGAGGAAAGTAAGGACCATTCAATTGCATTTAGAAGGCAAAGAGTACAGAACATTGCCTATGAAGCCGGCCAGAGTGGCTCAGATGAAAAAGTCTGCTGTGTATTACTTCTGCTGAAAACAGATGAATTAAGCTACGGCATGGATTCTGTTTCTCCCAGACACAACATATAGAAAGCAAATAAGATTATTATTTAAAGTCCTTTAATTTCTGTATGAGTCTCTGACATTTCATCTACCTGTTCCTTACATTTTGCAGTATGTGCAATAAGTATGATCTGTTTACAGAGTTTTGGTGTCCTTTTCCACAATAATATTCTCCTGCTCTATAAGTAACATTTTGTTTAGCAATAGCAATTACAATTAAACTATCATGCTGAACTATATAATATCTCATGCTAAGCCTGCAGCTGTTGACTATAGCCACTGTACTGAAATAGATTTTCCCCATATTATCTTATTAAAATAATTACAGGAGTCTTATAAAAAGTACAATCTTAATGAACTTAAATTAACTTTTAATTTGAACAACTGATTTTTTCATTAACATGTTACAGATGTTGTGGCTCACCTCGAAACATCAAACATTTAAGGAATTAAATGGTACACAATTTTAATTAATTCCTACATACCAAGATGATATTCAATTGATTCTGCTTTAAAACACCTGTCAAATACACTGTTTGGGTTTTGCCTTTTGTCTAACCCCTCATAATTTCTCGTTGTTCTTTCTCTTTCCCTTGTAGTCTGTTTTTCACTCACCTTTTTCACAGAATTGTTCAAATGTCTGTTATTAAGACTGTGTCCCTTAACTGTCCAGCAAGTTTATTTGCTAATTATTCTGTTCTGCTACATTAGATAACAGTTCTTACTTCTTACAGGAGTCTGTAGTTCAAATCTGTTTTATTTTATACCACCTCAGCTGTCAGTCACAGCCTCTGTCCTCCAGAGTCACCTGCTTCTATGTATATGTCTTTCCCCATTCTAGTTTTGTGAATGCAATATCTGGTTTGAATGAGCCCATTAATTCATTCTCAACTTTTTAAAATATAATTTGATAACCCACCCACAGGGGGTTACTATAATCCCTTCAAGCATCAGTCTGGCTGTCACATAGCAGGAAACTAAGAAATATGTGGGCTTACTGTTAATTACTAAATATGTATTCCCCAAATGAAACCTTCTTCTGGTGTGTAATAATATTGTCAGCTTTCCAGTTTTCTAAGACAATCCAAGTCGTCCCATCGTTACCTACTTTGTTCTTCCTGACATAATATTCTTCCATTTAAACTTCTTGCTTAGCTGAATCTTCACTGAGACCAGTCTTCACTGACATAAAGCATGGAACTCATCTGATTAAATAGTAAGAAACGCATTTTGAGAGGGTGGTTCATCTCATATTAGTATAATAAGTTAGATGACTCATATTCTATTTCTCCCATTCAATACAAAGGGACAACAAATGTTACTTGAATTGCTTGAAAATATTCTGCTTTGGCTAATTCCATGGTAGTATTTATCTGCTGGAACCTTTTCCAGTGTGTGGTAGATTGACCACAGCCAGCAGGTAAGCACCCACACAGCTGCTCACTGACTCCCCCCACACGTCCAATGGGATGGGAGAGGGATAGGAAGCTACCCATTTAGCAAGAGCCAAAACACAGTTATAACACAATTTTAGTCAGAAATCCAAAACACAGCACCATACTGACTGCTCCAATGAAAGTTGCTTACATCCTAGCCGGGCCCAGGACACAGAGCTATCTCAAAACAAAACAAAACTTTGTCCCTTATTTCCAGTCGCAGTAGTTTGAGCTTTAGGGAAAGTGAAGGCAAATATTATCCTACAAACTAAATTTCTGAGTTTACAGAGAAAGCAAGGAGCAGCTTTTGCCCTATCTGTTGCATGTTGTATGCACTCTCTTATGCACAACATCTTTGCTTGTGCCCTTCCTTCTACTAGCAAAACCTGGTTTTAAGCAAAGTAACTACTATTCTTATCTCCTCTACCCTTCTCTGCATCAAACATATGAAAGACAGTAATGACCAGCCGGTTTTCATGCTGAAAAACAAAGCAAGCCCTTAGCACAGTCATTATAGAGTTCTTTTTAATGGGGCATGCTTTCCATAAAAACTCAGCTATAAACCATGTACAATTTTATAATTGAGTTTACAAACCCCAGAAATTAAAAGCAGACATAACAGCTGCCTATAGATGAAACTTTTCAGACTTGTGCTTCTTCTGTCTATTTACTATGCGCTTCTCCATGAAGGTGCTTACTAAAGCACCTCTGCTCCAGAAACAAATCCACAGTGCTCCAAAATGATATTGTGCTCTACACTATTTTTTCAGTACAAATGTAGTCTACTTTGGAGATGGTACTGCTAGTTGCATAAAACTGAAGTCTGTAATTCCCTTTTCTAACTCTTTAAATCTTCAGCGGACTTGATAACCTGCCTAAAATAAACATACAGCATCTACAGACGTTAAGAGAGTTAAGATGCCCCTGAGATCTGAGAGCAGATTTGCTTAACTTTGATTTCACGTAACAGCCTAATTGAATACACATATTGTCACTCAAATTTTAAAATGCCTTTCTGGTAGGTTTTCCATGTCTCTGCAAAAGTTTCATAACTACCTTCTTTGGATGCAAGTTAACTTTTTTTTTTTTGTAATTTTTTTTTTTTTATATATTACTCCATGTCTTATTTTTAGGCATCTAGTTGTCTAGCAGAGTTTGCTTTTATACATTCAAGCTAAACATTGGGCTCTGTATCCAGTGCATAAAAAGAGTTAATTTGTTAAGAAAGCAACAAGACATGACATGCTGCAAGACTCACCTAGATGGGACAGTAAGGGTGGAATTAGTCTGCCTTATGCCCAGCTATCTACCCATTATAATCACTAGAGAGAAACATGCTCAGAGGCTAATTCACCTGTCCTGTCTCTGCTTTTTGTCTTACGATGAGATGAATCACTCCCTAAAGATGAAAATGTCTTTTTTGAATATTTGAATACAAAGCTTGACTGGAATGACCAGCTAACTTTTAGACAGTGAATCAAAACAGAGGACTTGGGCTTAAGAATATTATTGTCTTTAAGAATATAGTTGGGCTAAAGAATATACAGTATGCTCTCATGTCAGTAGTCAGAATTCACAGCTTTAAGAGCAGGACAGCAATTGATATCTCAATCTCTTCTTCTAAAAGGTGACTTATTTCTTCCAAAATATTGCAGGAGCAGGTAGAAGTAAGATTTTAATTCCATTATTCAGTCTTAAAATACATTCTTGTCTTTTCATTTGTGTACACACACAAGCACCATATATAGAGATCTTTGATTAAATATATAATGTACCATAAAAACAAGGACTTGAATGTGGAAATCACATGTTCTAATTTCTTCATGGAAATGTTTCATGAAAAGTAAAATAACCTTGACAATATGAATCACAATAGATTTATAATATTGTATCTTATGACATAACAGGGTCTTCTCCTGGATAAAGTAGATTCAACCAACCGTAGTCCAAACAGGAAACTGGACTCCAGGTTCTGCAATTTAAAGTCCAAGTATTCCTTTAGCTGTGGCACATTTTGTACCAAACAGACCAGCGCCTCAGGACAAAGCACAAATCTGCATGTGAAAAAGGCTGTGCTGGATGCTGCTTCAGTTATTCCTATTGCTGGCTCTTTTCACTGTCTCTCTTTTATCAAAAGCCTGTTTTATTAGCATCTGAGAACACAGGACAGATCTGACTTGGCAGACAAGATATTGAAAGGAGCAGGCTGGAGATACTATAGTAGAAGCGTACCTAATCTGCAGTACTAGAAGTAAAATGTTTCTGGCACACAGATTCTGATATTAAAGATCTCTCTATTCTGTAACAATAAACATTTTCAGAGTCAGTCAGCAGCTAATGAGAGTTGGGATGCATGATGTAGCAGTTTTGGATTAGGAAACATGTAGAGATAGTTAGATACTTAAATCTCAGGCAAGTCCCCATATGGATCTAGCCAGTAGACATTTTTAAATATTTAACAGATAGAAGCAATTGGCTTTGTTCTGTATTGACTAACAGTTTATCCATTTCCATCTCCACAGAAGGACTAATTCCTTTTGAAGACACGCACAGTAACCACTCTGCCATATGTTGAATGACAGCCAAGCTGCCCAGAGTCAGTTTCTGAGCACTCTTTCTAAAAACATTTAAACAACTCAAGCCTCCACGTGGACACCCACAAAATTACCAACATGAGTAGAAAGTAATGTTAGCACAAAAAAAAAAAATGATCGGGAATTACAACTCACATATCAAACAGATAATTATAGAATCATAGAATCATTCAGGTTGGAAAAGACCTTTAGGAACATCAAGTCCAACCATTAACCTAGCACTGCCAAGTCCACCATGACACC
This sequence comes from Rhinoptilus africanus, assembly GCA_013400135.1. NCBI lineage: Eukaryota > Metazoa > Chordata > Aves > Charadriiformes > Glareolidae > Rhinoptilus > Rhinoptilus africanus. Next base: position 216,787 of record VXBO01009519.1, read on the forward strand.
ATTTCCCTCAGCACCACATCTACATATCTTTTAGATACCTCCAGGGATGGTAACTCAACCACTTCCCTGGGTAGCCTGTTCCAATGCCTGACAGCCCTTTTGGTGAGGAAATTTTTCCTCATATCCAATCTAAACCTCTTCTGATGCAACCTGAGGCAATTTTCTCTTGTCCTATTGCCTGTTACTTGGGAGAAGAGACCAACCCCCACTTCACTACAACCTCCTTTCAGGGAGCTGTAAGAGAGCGATAAGGACTCCCGTCAGCCTTCTTTTCTCCAGGCTAAACAACTCCAGTTGCCTCAGGTGCGCCTCATAAGACTTGTGCTCAAGACCCCTCACCAGCTTTGTTGCTCTTCTTTGGACACACTCCAGCACCTCAATGTCCCTCCTGTAGTGAGCGGCTCAAAATAGAACACAATATTTGAGGTGTGGCCTCACCAGTGCCAAGTACAGGGGGACAACCACTTCCCTAGTCTTGCTGGCCACACTATTTCTCATACAAGCCAGGATGATGGTTGGACTAGATGATCTGAAAGGTCACTTCCGACCGAGTTAATTCTATGGTTCTATGCTATTGGCCTTCTTGGCCACCTGGCTCATATTCAGCTGGCTATTGACCAACACCCCCAGGCCCTTTTCTGCCACGCAGCTCTCTAGACACTCTTCCCCAAGCCTGTAGCGCTGCATGGGGTTGTTGTGACCCAAGTGCAGGACTCAAAGGCAAGCCTCCCCTACTCCAGGTAGGTCCATACTTTCTAGACATCACATCACAGGATTTTCACATACCTCACTGAAAAATATGAACATACACTCTGAAACACTTCATGCTACTACTTTTGGTTAACCTATTCATTTAGATATTAAATGTCATTCTTATGTAAAACAGATTACTCCAGATGTATTAGTAAATATCATTTAGAATTATACAGGGGTCCTGTAGCTCCAGTGACTCGATGCAATTATTCTTTATTTACATCCAAATGATTGAAATTAACATCAGTCCAGGATACCAAAAGTTTTAAAGGCCAGAAGGACAAAACTCTGTTATCGGCAAGTTCTTTGAAAATCAAATGAGCAACACTGTTTAGGGGAAATTTCCTTAGTACCTACTTTAAGAATAGCTATATAATATAGAAAATTAGGACTGCTGTTTGTATAAATACTGGAATTTAAAATAGCATTTCACACTAATTATCTGCAGTTCAAGCTAAGAATGATTATGGAGAGGAAACTTTAGGTTATGTAAAAGAAACCAGCTTTTTAGCTGGTATAAGTCATCACAGTCTACTAATGTCAGTACAGATAACTGTATAGATCACCAGATTTATACCAGCTAAGGACTTTAATTTGTTTTTTACTTCCTTCCCTGGAGTGAATTGGTGGTTTGGATAGATTTGGGGTCACTACCTGGCATTGCCTTGTTTTCTCTCTGAAGATGAGTTGCACTGTACAATGAAATTATGCTGATAAAAAAGTGACATCAGATAGCCCTTGGGGAAATAGTTTTGTCATATCACCCAGATTTAATTAGGCAAAACTAGAAGCTTAGCTGACATTGAATGTCATTCATGGATTTCTAAGATTAGAATTCCATGTGACTTGGTAGTGAAAAAATAGAAAGTCATCTAATACTTGATTATGTTTCAATTTTATGAAAACTTCTTATTTTTTCAACGTAATTAACTGAATAATGAAAAAGATATGAATCAATTCCATGGTGAAAGTGTTAATGCAGCTCTCAGGCTCTTTTGGTTTTGCAGCATGTATTACCATTTCTGGTTTTGGGTTTTTGTTGCCCCCCTCCCCTTTATTTTTGTGCATCTGCAGAGGTAAGTGGTTAGAGTCCTTTTTTGCCCTTATGGAAAAAAAGGATGCCACTGAGAGCTTTTTTTCAGTTCAGAACATTTTTGTATTTGTTTAACTTTGGTTTCCCATAACAGCCTGATTGACTTTGTATATTAGCACTGAAATTCAGAGTATATATTATTTTAGTGATGACAGCTATACATTAAAAAATATAAATATACGCTTATACAATGATGGACTCTGAGTTGAGTACTGGTATTCTGGGGCAAGATCACAAAAATCCAATGTGAGGTTCTCTGATAAGATCAGTCTAGCATTCAGTAGTAATCAAAAATTCAACTGAATTTTATGAGTTTCTAGGAAAGACAACAGATAACGAAGAAAAAAAAAGCCACTGCAAATTCATGCTGCATGTCGACCTTTAATACTTTGTACAGCTTTTTTCCTTCCATTTCAAAAGGATGTAATAAAATAGAGAAGTGTTCAGAGAAGAGCAAAGATATCATCAAGGAAGAATTTGGAGGAACTTGGAACTAAGAATCTTTAAACTGGAAAAGTGAAAAGCAGAGAGACAGAGATTATGATGCTGATGCTGATGATGCTGATGAAATCTGTGAAGTCATGAATGGCACAAAGAAGGTGAACTGTAACTGTGTGTTCATTGTCTTAACTTTTCAAGAAGTAGAGGTACCTTTGACCTGTCTTTCCTATGTCATAGTCTTGTGCAGAATCTTGAGCCTTTCCTTATAAGTGAAAAAAAAAAAAGAAAAACACAGGAGGTTCTTTTTTTCAAATAAAGTGGTCTTAATTTCTAACTTTACACGCTAGACAGAGTAATTTTTCACAGTAGAGCCACTGGTCTAGTAAATAATGAAATTTGAGTTATTGAAGAGCTATATTTCTCGAGTTCTTTCAAACACCTGTGAAAGTCTAACCTTCTTGTAGGAGTCTATGGAAACCCCATCAGAGATTTCAGATACTGCAGGGAATATGAAGATCTCATATATTAGAATTAAATTTGTGTAGGAAATATTTGCAAGACCTTTCTTCTCTACAATCTGTTCCTCTGTTTCTGAAAGAAATCAAGTTGTTCTCTTTCAGTCAAACATTGTGAACATAAAAAAATTTTCATGTTACGTTATTTGGCATAAGGTGCCACAAGTTAGGACATACTAGAGGAACAGTAAGGGAAGGACACTTGGGAAGAGTAAATTCTGGAAAATAGATAATAGGATTGTAAGTGTTTTGCCTACAAAAACTATTTTTTTTTTTACTGTTCCTTTACAAGAAGTACTCCTTGTCATGATTACGGTTCCCAGCTCAGTCTTCCACGATACTAGCCCAGATGCTGAGAGGATTCAGGTTTACTTAAATCACAACAATGTAACAGTTTCATTTTCCAGTAACAAAATTGCTTTTCAGGAATATGATATTTCTCATGTTATGTGACTGCTATATGAGCTGTGAGGCCTTTTAAGAAATACCTTTTCTTCATTTAAGTATTTTCAATGTGGAGAAATTAACGAAATAAGACTTACTATTCTAAGTCATTAAACTGAATGGTTTCTGCCACAAGCTACAGTAGTTGCTAGATGGATAATGCAGTAACAGCCATTTTCTTGGCTTCAAAACTGCAAGCTAAACATTCTTCAGAGGGGCTCTTTTACAGGAGCTCTCTCATCATATTGAAACACTTGCAGGTTTTTGTTTGTCAGAGCAAATTTTCTGTGCTGGGTACCCCATGGACTTCAGATAAATAAAAAGCCAAATGGACATTTAATATAATATTATTTAACAACTTACTCTTCTCATTTTTCAACATATTCTTTTATTATTCTTGTGGGGGTCAATTCTTGTAGCTAAGTTAAATATGACCATTCTACTTAGCTATTTCCTTCATCATATTACAAATTTTCTAGAGAAAAGGCAATGAATTGTGAATTCTATGTACACTATATGTATATATCCATTTGTAAAATGTGGTGCATCAACATTTTTAAAAATGGCACCCATATGCTTATAGGAGTTTGCCCCTTTTTATCACTACCAATGTTATCTAGTGAATCACTTCTGTTACTTTTAAAACCTACATGAATTTAGTGACTCTGGCTTTGCTAAAGTAGGTGCCTGTTTTGTGAGCTTTCCTTGAAAATTTTGCCAGTATTAGTCCATTCAAAGTGGCAGCCCCAGAGGCTTGTTTATGTGCTCAGATTCCAGGCTGCCCTCTCTATTTAAAAATGAAAGCAAATCAGAGATTTAGACATGTGCACAGCAAATAACCCCATTGAATTGATGTATTTGCATAATTGGGAGGAATGAGCCACTTGTCAGTTTAACTAAATTTTATTATTCATTTTAATAGACTAAGTTGTGTTATGTAGTTTTGAAGTAGGTAAGTTCTGCAAGTGTGTAAAGTTTCTTTGTGACTGATTGGAGGCATGCCATTTTTCTGTGGTTCCCACATTCTTCATTGATTAAAACAGCTCAGACTGATATCTTCAATTCTGGGTAATGCAAGTGTCTGCCTCTTCTGCTAAATAAAATATGCTCAAGCCTGGAATGCTGATCAGATCCACACAGCGTTTACAAATTGGATCAGTCCCTTGCTCTTTTCTGGGGTGCTCCAATGACTGTCCTATTTCAAGGTAGTACACATTCTGGAGAAAGTTCATCCCACCCACTGCTTCAAAAAGGGCAGCTTGGAGAAGACTGATCCAGTTTTGATTCCCTGTACCCTCAACACCTCTACAGTGATATTCCAAGAAGATTTGTGCCTGCAAACAGCCTGTGTGCCTTAATGCCATAACAGATAGCAGTGTTTAGTAATTGAATCCAGCCCTTCTTAAGTTCAGAAATGGATTTCAGTTCACTTAAATGTGTGTAACTATGTTTCTGTTGTATTGAGAGAAAATCTAATAAGAACAGTAGGTGGAATTCAGATGAATTTATCATGCCCTAAGATATATTTTCACTATAAGAATTTTTTGTTATCTGAATCTGGACTCATGGTTATATTGATAAGGGACTAATTTCTGTTACCTAAACGTGGGAGTCTAAAACTGTATGAAATACTTGAAGATATCCAAAACATCTCTCTTGGGCTGACAGACATAAGACAGGACCTATAGGAAATCTGTGTCGCCAGGTGGACCCAGCTCAGTGGGGCCTATGCTTGGGCAGGGCAGGGTTGTGGGGAGATGAAGCTACAGCATCACTGGGACAGGGGCTGACAGCTCTGGGGGGTTGACATGAGGTCCTGGGCCATGGGGAGTGTCGGGGAGCCCCAGTGGAGGCTGTACTGGGACAGTGAGGCCTCAAAATCCTGACAAGCAGAATCTTAATCATGAAGTGGTGGTGAATTTAATACCATACTAGAAGTTTCCAGTTAGGCAACAATCATTGATGAGAACATCCTAAGTGTAGATTTTGGATGTAAATTTAGTTATTTACATTTTGCCCAAATGTAAATAAGAAATCATAAATAAGAGCAGATCTAACAGAAGAAACTACAAAGTGAAAAGAGAATAGCTGAAGGTTGTAATAGTATGAGAATCACATCAAAAACAAGAGAAAGGGATCAGAATATCTCATTCAAGAAAGACTGATATGGCTAAGGAAGACACAATCAAAGAAACCAGAGGAACAAGACTTCAGTCAGCCAATTGTGAACAAAAATGTCAAAGCGCAGAAGTCCTGCTATTTGACCACACATAAATAGCTAAAATGTATATCTCAGTCTAAATTAGCTGTAAAGTGCATGCATTTCAGTCATTAGAATTAAGGATACTAAAATAAATAATCTAGAAAACAGCTATATGATCCCCATATTAATATAGCAGATTCTCACATAGACTGTTCAGTGGAAAGTTAAAGAGATTTGCTGACATAAGATTGCACATGCCTAGCCTCAGATGATAAAATTTTAAGGAGCATGTAGCCAAGACTTCCTACACATTTATTTTCTCAAAAACATTAAAATCATTAAAAATTTCAGAGGGATCAAAATGATAAAGTTCAGACAAATCTACCTAGAAGCTCCCTTATATGAATCTTACTCAATGATAGATCCACAATGTTTATAGTTTTGCATTAACACATTATTCAAATTCTAAACAGGTTTTTGAGGTGCTGAAAGAGTTCTATGACAGCCAAAAAAAAAAAAAAAATCTTTTTCAGGCACCCACAGACATGAGAGAATTAAGTAAAAAGTAGTGAATTGCAAATTTTACAGAAATACTGATGTGCATATCTGGAGATAATTTATGGTTTAGAGAATACATCAGATGAATTTGAAAAGATCTGGAAGCAATTTGAGACACAAGTGAAGGGATTCGCTTTATTCTAGACCCAACACTTAACTGCCAGCATATGGCTTAACAACTTGTGTAACATATACAGGTGCTGACTGTCTGAGATAAAGCAATTTTTTTATTCTTAATTCGTTTATGACTTACCATCTCCTTTACCTTTCAGTGTGTATGTGGAAAAGTGTTCAGCACAATCCAGAAAAGACACCAGTGAAAATGATGGCTTTTACAACGCCAAGACTTATTCATGGCAGTAGTGGGTTAGTTGCTAGCTAGACAAAACGAATAGTAAGAAAGCTTATTTTATATATTGGAAGTTTAAAAATGTTGACTTCAATATGAACTGTTATGGCAGCTGTGATTATTCTAGCTTATTTCTAGCTAAAACATCATGACTTTTATAAGGAACCCTTATTTCTAAAAATATTAGTGTAAATTTTAAAAATTAACATTTTCTGTGCTTCTTTCTGTTTGGGTTCATACAGTGTCTATTTAATTTATAATGCTGTTTTCCACTAATTCTGATACACTTGAAGTGGATATAAGACTGTATGTGTTACACTTCTTTTTTTAAATTCAGTAATACTCTTTCATGTTAGCTAAAGTCATTCTGACCTCTCAAAAACTCAGACAACAGACTCTGAAGAACTTATTTTCTTGTTATAAGTAATGCTGCCAACTTAAAAAAAAAAAAAAACAAAAACAACAAAAAAAGTCATTTTGGCAGAATCACATTCAGGTACACTGCATGCACAAAACCAGTGTATTTCTGTTGCTGTGTCACAGCAAGAGCAGTCTCTTCTCTGGGCTAACAGGGGAAAGGACCTGTAGTTTGCCTTAGTAATGCTTGCCCTTCTGTTGATCTTTTATGTTAAAACTGCACAGGTTCTTAAATATGTACGATTACTTGTGTTTGCAGAAATGAACCTTTGTAAAATACAGCTATAATGCTTTCTTCAAGTGAGTTGGAAGTTTTTCCAATTAATTATTCTTACTAAACTCCGGCTATTTTCCAGGTGAGGACAAATAAAGTATGGGAGGTCTCAACTACTTGATTATTTGTCTCTATCAGAACCTGCACTTTCATATATTAACTGTCTTAATTTCCGTGAAATCTATCAAACATGACCTATATTTTTCCAATAATTAATGTTAAACTATTAAATCTCACATTCATTTTAAGAAGGCAAACTAAAGGAAGTAACAACTTAGTTCTCCAGACCTTGGCTGCACCATGGAGATTTCATATTGTCAATATTTTTACTTAACATTCTTCTGTCCCTTTCATCAACCTGAGTATAGTCTTTTCTGATTTTATCAGATTACCAAGTGATAGATTTTTATACCCCATAAAATTTCTTCTCAGAAACAGCATGAAGTTTAGCTAGGAGCCAAAGTTCAGGTTCTGTTATCTCTTTGATAAAGCCTTCCTTGATCTGCTTAAAGTCACTCCTCCAAGCGTCTGTCCTGAAGTTAAGATCTGCAAACTAAAAAACCTATTTCGCTGAAATGATTTCTCTCTCATTTCTGCCTGCCTATAAATCCACTTGGGGCACTAGTATTGATTAGCGTGTCAATAAGTATTTTACCTGAGTATCATTCACAGTCTAATTGCCAATAATGGCAGATTAAAAGATACTATAGAACAGAATGGAATTTCTTTTATATTTAGACTTATTTATGAGTATGAGATTTCTCATCAGCTTGAACCCCAAAGATTTGATAGGTGAAACCTTACACTGAAATCATTCAGCTAGCCAATACAATATGTCATTTTTAATAACATTTTCAGAGAGGATACATGAATAATTGGGAGAGGGGAGGGTGGAGTGTAGATACATTTAAAAAAAATTAAAATTCTTCCAGATGTAAAAACATTTCAAACCCTTTTTTTTATCATAGAGGAATATGGATAGATATTACAGCGGCATCTTGAATCTGACCTCTGGAATTGATTTTTGAAATCTAAGTGGACCTTAACATAGATCTTGCTATGACTTGGCTTCTCTTTAGTAAGCTGATAGGAATGATCAATTTTACTTTTTTTTTTTCTCCCAGGTTTTACAGGATTTAAAGTATATTTCTTTCAGCACTTTTTAAAATTTCACATTTACTGTGTATCGTATTTCCAGATGAGTTTTTTCTTCAGTGATGATATTTTAGGGATTTGAGGATCTCTCAAACGCCAGACTAGAGTCGTAGACCTGAAACTCCCTGTCACAGAAACTGGCAATGGTCTCTAGTCTTATCAACAGCTAATAAAGACATTTAAAATAATGTCTTTTATATCTTGTAATTATGTAGTAGAATTCAAATACAGATTTCAGTATATAAGGTATATAAACATGATAAACTGACAGCAGTCTTCTCCTCCCCATCTTGATAATACATAGTATTCACAATACGTTAGAAACTTGTTGCAGCCCAGGCGATTGCCAGAACTATTATCAACAATTTTTATCTGTAATCGGGATGGGAAATAGATCTACTTACTTATGCCTAACTGACATTTACAGCAGAGTGATAATGTCACTTCTGAAAGATAAGAAGTGGTTGTGAATAATCTTTCAAGAAAGCTGCCAGAGCTAATATTGAGGTTTATCTATGAGAAACTGAAGAAAGGAGTTTATAATCTGTGCATACATGAATTTTCACACTCATATTTTATTCAGTGAAATAGTACATAAAACAAATGCTTTTTTTGTTTGCTTGTTTTTTAAACAGGGATGAGGTACCAGCCTCAAGAAGTCTTTGTTATTGTTCTGACTACTTAATAGTTGGATGAAACAAAAAAAGAAACTTGGAGCTGATGAGGAAACAGGTAGCTGTGAGCTTGATTATAAACTGTAGGTAAATAAAATATAGAATAAAGTATTGCTTTATTTCTGCGTATTTGACTGGTGCAAAGAGTAATTTCAGGCTAAAATGGCAAAAAGTGGCACCTTCTGTTACTTTATGTAGAAAAAAACCCCAAACCCTATAAAACAGGTTGCAAACCACCTTTTCAGTGTACAGTACCCTACAGCAATCACTGAGCATCGCTGTTTTCTTCTCCTAATTATCACCGTGGACCATTTTGTGCAGAAGCAATGTAACACCCTGCTTTTAAAGAGATGTTTTCCAGTGCCTGATATTAAGCGTAGGTTTTTAAATGTGCAGCTGGATACTGCAGAATATGTCTAAACATCCAGATTTCCCAGGGAATTTGTAAGCCAAATGAAAAATGACCAGTTTTTTTCCTATTTTCTATTTAAAAAAAAATATATATATTTCTCAGAATTTCTTTTTTTCCTTTTAAACCATTAGCTCTGACAATTTATTCTAGTATATGAAGTTAAGATGGGTTAATTATCTTAAACATAACACTGCCATTCTTTTTCACTTAATTTTTCCTCTTCTTGTAGCAAATAATTTTTTTACCAAAATGTATTCTAACATAACTATGTTGGGATTACCACCACAGTATTGTGAGTGTATAGTGGTGACAAAATCACTGAGCACAATAAACGTTTCGAATTCTGCTAGCACCTTTAACATTTCCCTTAAGTTTCTGGTTTGATTCAGAAACCAACTTCCCAGTCAGCAGCAAAAGCCTAGCTTAATATCAACTTGTTTGGTTCAGTTGTGAATTAAATTGTGCTTACCAGTTCCTTTTTATGCAACTCAATAAATATGGTTGAAAGTATTTTCGGGTCATCGAGTTCTCTTTGAAGCCAGTCCATGAACTTCTGCCTCCACTAGTTTTTAGTGTTTTCAGAAACATCATCACCACTGCAGAGTTACACTTGTAGCCTTCCATTTGTCTGCAACCACAAAAATAACAAAAATAATTTTCCCATCCATTTATATTTACACGCCACAGTATTCATTATAATTTTTGTAGTCTTGCAAGCAAAACATTAAATAGCTCATATAATTAGAATTTGAAATGCTGCTTCTGCTACTGAATTTATTGAAAGCATCATGACTGTAAGTTTTTCAGCTTAGTAATATGCATTGTCGTAGAGACAGTGGCTTTGAAGTCCCCTGTTAGAACATTTATGCATAGATATGCCACAATATAAACATACGCCTTAAAACATGAAAAAGCTCAAGTTCAAGGAACCACAGTAATTTTACAAAAAAAAAAAAAAATTCTTAGAACCTATGTGGTTTGGGTTTTTTTTACATTATCATTCCTTAATGTGCTATTGCATGTGTATGTACGTTCATAACAGTCTGTATGTTCGTTATTTAATCAAATTATTTTGGTGTACCTAATGGATCAGGCAGGTGGTGCTTTATGATTTTATAGATTTTAAGTATGAAATGCTCTCTTTGTTCAAAGGAAGCAAAACTTACCCAATTGACTAAACAGATGCTGATAAACCATCATGTTCAGTGAAAAGGATTATTCAGCTATCTGTGGGAGGTAATCTCATTGCTCTATGTTATAGCAAACATTTTTCAAATACAGGGTTTTTCAAAGCCTTTAACAACAGCAATACCCCATTGAAGTTCTCTATGTTAGGCAATTATTTTTTTTTCCTTAATGAAGACCATCCAATCATTTTGGCATATTTTTAAAAGGTTTGAAGAAAAAGAAATTAAGATTTCAAGGCAGACGTAGTACTTGCACTTTTAATGTCTGTACTACAGTGCGGCTAGCCTCACATTAGTTTTAGAAAGAAATTTTTTAGATCTATCAGAAACCTATCTCTGAATTTCTTTTCTGTGAAACCTGAAGGAAACATGTTTTTCATTACAAGCTCCAACTCCTTTTATATATGTTAAAGCACAGATGATTTGCAAGAAAAATTCATACAGAATAGATCAACTAAATCACTTGTGTACAGGGAAAAAAAAAAAAAACAGAAAAACTGTCTTGATGATTTTTAATTTTACTCAAAGCAGATGAGTAGTGAATATTTTTTAAAGAAAAATCAATGAAAAATACTGTTATAGGCAGCTATAACACTAACAAATGGCAAAATCTAAATGAAAAAAGTCTCATCATAGATACCGAAGTCAGAATAGGAACATGAACACAGGTGCAAAGTTTAAGTTTTTCAACCTTTGTCAGAAACTACAGTCTGGGATGCATTCCAGCTGCAGACCAAGACAGCCACAGTCATATTTTAAAGGATGTAGCTGAACCCCACTCTTGGAGTCATCACTCAAGCATAGCTTTTTGAGGAGTTTCTTTAGATTATAGATTAAGAATTTTGATTTTTACCCTTCTATGTAGCTTTTCACAGGGTATGGCTACAGATATGATTTTGGTAATGTGGTTTAGTTTGTATCACAGAAACCCACGCAACTGTCTCTAGCAGCCTCCAGCTCAGATTCCTAGCGTTTGCCAAGGTAAGGGCTGATACGTAAAAAATTGTGCAATGAGCTTACATGTATGCCTTGGCTTTCAAATTTATGTAAATTTTTGCAAATCTATTCTCTCAGCAAAGCTAAAGGTGAGACTGAAGGAAAAAAACCCACCATAATCTGGTTCATTTAACATCTACTAAAGCATTCAAAAGATTCCATCCAGCTTTACATCACCACAATATCCTACCTCAACTTCCTAAAACATTATTAAAAATGCCTGACAGCCACTCTGTCTCTTTCAGAATGAAGCATCCTCAGCTTGAACAAGCCAACTGATTGATTATGGTAATCTGCCACAGGCTGAGAGCAGTTAGTACATCTCAAGTCACTACATTTTATTTTACATGTGGCTTGAATTTTATTTTTGCATTTCTTATTAGACATAAATTAATTTTTCAAGTTCACCACAAATAAAAAAGTAAAGCATGGGTTAAAAAACATCTGTAGTTTATCTATATGGAATACATGAAAGAAAACATATATGTAGTGTAACAGTAGTTGCAGTATTCTTGGCTAGGCATTCATCAAATTCAGGGAACATCAAGCTTTTAGCTGCCCAAAAGATTACACAGAAGAAGTGGAACATGCAAACTGCAAATTAATCATATAATTATTAAACACACTGAAGTTTAATGGCACTCTTACAAGATGTACATCAGAAGCCAGATTTGGGTACCCTCATTTTCGTTACATAAATCTTCAGTCCACAAAAGTCACTTAGTAGTGGTGTGTTGACCTATCGGACAAAATTATTCAGAATGCACCTACCCAGCTTTAGCAATACCTTGATAGATGCCAACGTGCAGCAATGCAAACCCAAGTTTCATAGAGGTAGAAAACACGGAGCAGAGACACCATGCAAGAGTACAAAACTTAATTTGATCCGTTGTAGCTGTGCTACCTGGGTAACAGAAGTTTATCAGCATCTCTCTGCAGTCTCTATATAATCTTCTATATAAGTATAAACATTCCAGGATGAGGTTTGTTATTTGCAGTTACAATGCCGACAAAGCCTGATCACAGTAAGACTTCACAGTATTAATGAGTAATAATAAAGAGAAACATGCAGTTCACGTGTTCTGAGTTTGCCTTTTTTTTCTTCACTATGTTTTACATTGTTTGTACTAGATAAAATATGTTTCATTTCAGCAATATTTCCTTAGCCTAGGATAGACTACTTTCTCCTTAATATGCCAAGTATTTTAGGTTATTGTTTCTTCACGTGTGTGTAGAATTCAGGTGGAATTTGCTTGACATTAAGACACCTAAATGTAGATACCTAGATAAGAATATCTGCATATAGGTGCTTACAGTAATCAGTGGAGATCCATTCAGACGCAGTCCCTTAGTCACTTCTGGGATGCATTGAAGTGTTCAAGATGTCTGCACGAACCAGCCAGGTACAGCAGAGAGTTTACAGGGTTTCCCTGTCTTCTGGGTGGCAGCTGGAGGCCAGGTGAGGTACTTTATGCATCTCAAACGGCACTAAGTACCATGCATAAGCAACTGACTCCCACCCTAAAAGCAGTAAAATGAAAACTGGCAGGGGTGACCATCTTCAGAGAAAGGGTCCAAGGGAACTGCACAAGCAGAGGCCATGAACATCACCTGGAGTACTGGTTACTCTTCCTGACTCCTGGGTACAGCTGCAGATGAACACAAGCCACCCATAGAAACTTTGTCATGTGAAATCCCCATGCATGTGTCTCAGACGTTGAGATACCATGCACATCCTCCTTGCTTTCACGAGGAGGAAACTTGTGCTGGCAGGCCAGAGAGGACCCCAGTATATCCCTAATGCTGGGATGCCAGGGACAGTGAGGGTCTGGGGGCCCATAACTCACTCCAGCTGGCATGTGCAGCCTGGGTGCTAGTAAAGGAGTGCGCAGAACTTCCACTGTCATCATACCCATCCTCTGCAGCATTTGATACAGTATGTACTGGTAAACATTATACAGATTATGGATACAACTTTTAGGGAATATTGCTGTGAGAACTTTCTAAATGTTCTCATTCTACAATTCTGCATTGTACAATTCTGAATTGTACAAAAGAACAATCTACAGTTCTAAAATTATTTCCACACATTTATTTGGGAGAAAAGAATGAGACTTAAATGATGACGCTGAACTCCTGAATATTTATATAACTTGTATCATCTTTTTTTGTAAATTCACAGGGTAGACGTTAAGGAATGACTGCAGTTCTCAATGCTGCAGATAGCAGACTAAGCAATAATGTTAAATTCCAGCTATGAAATGAAAGCATATGTGTAAGGAATCAAGCAGAATATAAGTAGAATGATTTTCAAAGTTGTTAAGATTTTTATATACATGTGGGAACATGCTGACAATATGCTCAGAAACGTTGAATATTCTGTCTGACAAACATTGTAAAAGGTACATGTAATGGAAATACTGTTTAAAAAAATCATTTAGGAGTCTAAAGATATAGACTGTTTAACGACAGAAGAGTGAAGACATGAAATAACAGATCACAAAAAGGAATTCAATAGAGTTTAGTAAACATATTTTTGTATTTAAATCTTGTTATGAGCCCTTTACAAATAATACAAGATTAACTAAAAGTAACATAAACAACTTGAACAACAGAAAAAATTGCAATTTTTCTTAACTACCTCTCAGAAAAACAGAATTTTTCTTTTTTTTTTTTCTAGAATCGCATATTTAAATCATAGCATTCTTTATTGCCATTAAGAATGAATGGAATAAATCCATAATTTGGGGAAAAAAAAACCCAAATGTGGTGTTTACATCCTCCATACTTATTCTCTGGAAGATACTCTCTTATTTTATGATAAAGACAAAATTTCTTTTGTCATTTCTAAGTTCCCAACAAATACTTTAAAAACAACAGAAAAATCTGAACTGTTCTTTCAATTTATTCTAGACAGAAACTTTTCAGTGGCACAATTAAAAATCTGTTTTACTGTATTCATAATTTTCTCCTTTTTATTTTTTTTTGTAAATTTTAATTTGGTCTTGCAAATAAGAAAAAAAATCAGGGGTTTTCACACACAATTTTACACTTTACAAGCCTCAGTTAAATAGATCTGCAAGCAATGAAGCTGTCGTAAATGGAAATTACCGTGAATGTAACAGATTACTCACTGACACAAGAGAAAGAGGAAAAAAAAATATGCACATTTTTGCTTCCTTATTTTGGGACTTAATCAAACTTTTACTGAAACCTGTTGGAATTTTTCCATAGTCTTCTGAGACTTTGGAAGAAAATTTACTATGTCTGCCTTTAGCATTTATAGTATTCATAGCATGCTGGTACCCCAGACTCACATTTTCATAATTGTATGAAATCTAATTTCCCTCACTCTCTTTTGAAACCAGGGGAAATAACCCCCAAATTAGATGCAGTTTCTTATGAGTAAGGAGGCCAGAATATTGTACTTGGTATTTTAATAGTTAAAAGTTCTAGTGTTTGGGTTTTTTCCTCTTACCATTCTGTAAAAAAAAAAATAAAAGAGCATGTGATGTTCTTGTAAGTAGACAGACAAGGATAAATATCCTATTCAAAATCTAAGAATTTAAAATTGTAAAATTGTAATCTATCTAAATTAGATATTACCTACAGACAATGTGAGCTTGTTAGATTATTAGAATCTTAAACACTGTAAAATCCAGATTTATGAATTAAAAGATAACAGCTATTAACTTTTTTGTTCTCTGATGCTTCTCCTGTTACACTATAGAAATAATCACTATGCTAGAAATGCTATTTACCATTTGGGTAACTCAAATAGTGAATTCTCAGAAGAAAATTACGAAGTCCTTTTGTAAGTATTATCTTTCTAGCATATGTTTAATCTCTCCTATTAGCACTTCTTCTACCAAAGATGTAAAATGACGATTAGGAGTGGAGCATTTACCAATAACGCACACACGAGAAAGGAGCTAAAACCAAGAAGGAAACCACTTTGGCATTTAAATTTCCCATTGTGATTGGATGTATTGCTCAGAAAAACTAGGCTATTAATTTGTTCATCTCGTACACTTTTATTTCCTTGTTAACTAATTGCCCTGAACAACTTTGCTACCAGTAAATATTAATTACATAGTGACAGCTCCATAACTTACTTCTAGCAGTACACGTAAATTTAAAATTCCTGCTCTCTCATGAATAGCTCCTGAATTCTCTTTTTTTCCCCACAAAAATGCACTGCCAGTCCAGTTCATTGTTCTTAACGCATAAATAAGAACGCAGTACTGAGAGTTCAATGTGCATTACTCAATTTTATCCTAAACAAGATTCTTCACAAATATTATCTGGCTAATTTTCATAGTCTTTGCATTCTTCAGTATGAAACAATAATAGAGATTATTTTTGCCTTTCTCTTTGAATACCCTTTCAGCCTGTCATTTCCATGCTCGTAAAGGGACTCAGGTACCTAAAGGTTTTGTTAGGTTCAGCCTCTTGACCAGAATTTAAGCAAGGTTATAATGCAATTGTAGTGTGATTTAAAACCTTAGACCCCCAGCTAAACCTTCAGGCATCTAATTCTATGTTAAAGATGCCCAAAACCCAGTCTGTTTTCTCTGCAAGCCCGCAGTCTTCACATATATTTCTTTTGTAAGATTTCTGTTGTTCTCCTCAAATTGAGTTTACTTTTAAGTTTCCCCAAGAAGCTCAATCTCAGAGGTATTATATTGAATCCAGCATGGTGTAGACAGTGTTTAAATTGCTTTACCACTTCAAATAATTGATGTTTCTGCCTCCCATTTTCTAGGAGCTTGCCCCAGCTCTCAGGCATTCAGGCTTAGTGGGGTAGCTGATTGACTGTACTTGTTTTGACTGGGATAGAGTTAATTTTCTTCATAGTAGTTTGTATGGTGCTATGTTTTGGATTTGGGATGAAGACAGTGTTGATAACACACTGATGTTTTAGCAATTGCAGAACAGTACTTGCTCAGTGTCAAGGCCGCCTCTGCTTCTCACACTACCCTGCCAGCGAGCAGGCTGGGGGCACTCCAGAAGCTGGGAAGCTTAATTGCTAGCTGAGTTTAAACCACAACATTCACTTAGTGTACAAGTGATGGTTTATTGAGCTAAAAGGCAACTGAAATGAAATACAAGACTGCTACTTTCATCAAGAGTATGAGCTATGCACCTGTGTGGGAAACATGGAGCCCTCTGTAAGGACAGTTCATTGGATGCATCAGGCTGCATACTTGCTCTGTTATAGTTTAAGATAAACATTTTTAAAATGAAAACAGCAATTATGTAAATGGCATCAGGAGGGAAGGTAAGGCGTTTGGCAGGAAAGATTACCCTACGCAGTGCCAGAAACTGTAGTGATGTCTTAGAGGTGCCAGCAAGGAAAATCAGAAAGGAACAACACAAAATGCCTCTGTTTTGCAGTAAGGAGTGAGCTGGGATCTCGCTGAACACTTTTTTCTACTTCAAAGAGCTGGCACACAGTAAATGTTCCTTTAGGTGCCCAGCAGACCAGCAGACATTGGCACATAGATATTAGCATGGCACAGCCACCTCCGCACAGCATAGCACTTGGCTACAGGTCTTTTCTAGGCCTTACATGGTGCGTTGCTGGCAAGGAAACCTGGTTGTTACTTTTAATCTATTTTTATCAGTTCAAAATCTCTGGAAAAAATTCTACAGCTGCCTCTGAGATTACATGAGACATACACTGATGATCTACAGTGTAACATAAAAATATGTGGGGGAGTCTGAGGTTTCAAAGCCTGCTGAGATAGTCCTAGGAATCTAAACAGAGCAGAGGGACCCACACATGGAGAAGTGTTGTCCATAATGACTTTGGGGAGTGTTCCTTGGCAGCTACTCTCTTCAGTTTGTGCTCAGACAGAATCTGAGAGAATGCTGTTTGGCACAGCAAAAACTGTACCAGTGATGGCACTAAGAATTAAGCGGTCAAAATAACCACAGACTAGTGCTGAATACCACCTTCTGTCCCTGTTTTATTTTTTTAACATAGACACAGTCAGCAAGGGTTTGGTTGAAGTCACAAAAAGAAGCTGGCGAGAGCCACCCTATTTCAACTAGGAAAGACAATAAAGTTCTCATGCCAAAGCTAATACAATTCTTGCCAATCTAGTAAAGTTTTCAGGCTAAACCAAAGGCTTGGTACTATTCATGAGATATAACCAGAAGGACAGAATGAATACATAGAGTTAGCCAGTGTAGGCATCAGGATGCTGGCCTTTCCTCACAGTGAATAAGTGCATAGTTGTTTCAATGTGAAGAGGTCACACAGATACAAGATATTCTCTTCCCCTCATTCTCTCATGATGGTATCCTCAACCTTGCACTCTTTTTTGTACACTCTATGTGTGAAAATAGTTTGGTCTGGATCACAGAGTTGGACCCACCCTCTATAGGTGTGGTAAACTCAGCCCACGTAAATCCATGGAGCAGTGAAACAAAAGTAAGGTGAAAAGTTTTTCATGGAGACTGTAAACTCCATCTGGATTTAAAGCAACTGTGAGGATTAGCTGGATGTTCCCTTCAATACAGACGAAATGGACAGAACCGATTGTATCTTTTATGCGGCTTCTAACATGCAGCGTTTGAAAAGACAGTAGATCTTTTGAGCTTCCAAAGCTTTTAGGACTCACACAACAAATTCAAAAAGAGCTGATCTACAGCTCTAATATATATCGATTCATCACATGCTAAGCTGAAAACTGCAGTAGAGATGGCCTTTGATTTAAGTTGCTCTGTTAGGTTTTTTTGGGTGATGGATGATCTGATGACACGTAGCATCAGTAGTAGTTTTTTACCCCTCTTAAAAGTTCATCCTCATGTTTCAGATCTTAAGGTACAGATTCTGCAGATTCTAAAAGAATTCTTAATCAAGATTCAGGTCTTTATCACCAAATGCTTTTCCCTCTGTAGTTAACTGTCCTTGCTATTTGAAAAATTAAGACTTTTATTGTGGCTTAGGCTGGGCTGGCCACTAAACCAACAAGAGATGCTCTCTTTAAACTCTCTCCCTTCCCAAGAAAAGGGAGAGAATAAGGGAGAGAGGCTTAAGGTTTAAAAAGAAAACTAAAACTACTGTAATGAAATAATAATAATAAAAAGATGACAAAATTTAAAAAAAAGGCAAATCATGAAATACATACAATATATAAAACATACTGAGCTTTCAGGGTGACAATCACGTCACTGGCAGTCACTAGGGAAGTCTCAGACTGGACTCAGCAATGGACAGGAGCTGAACTTAAGAACTAGATTCAGGAACCTACAGATCAAGATGAAAGGCAGATGAACAGAGAGAGTCCTTCTCGGACTCCGGCCACTGAAGAAGAGAGGGCTGACCCCTTTGAACCCTCGAGTTTTCTACGGAGCATGGGGCAGATAGGATGGAACACCCTGTTGGTCAGTTTTGGGTCACCTCTCCTGTCTGCTCCTCCCCATAGGTGAGACTCCTCTCTGCTTTTCTGCTTCTGACCCTCCAATGGGGCAAATAACAAAATTAGCTGACCTTGGTTGTTATAGCAATAAGTATAAGCAGGAGCCTCTCTGCATACCATTCCTTGCAATTAGCTATAAACATCAGATCTTATATGCTAGCAGCAGACACTGTCTGAAAAATATGCCATTAATTTCAGAGACTTAGTTAGTTAGAAGAGACTTAACTGAAACGTAAAATTACTGAAAAGAAAATTGGTTCTGTTCTACCTCAAACCAGGACATCTTTGCATTAGCCTTGCTTAAAGCAGCATGCAACATTTTTTCCTCTTTATTTAGTATTCCCAGAAGACTTCTCATTATTAACTCAGCTGAGACTTATCAGAATATCTTCCTTTAACATCTCTCTGCTTTATCTCAGCTTGCTTTTCAACATCAGCAAGTAGCACATATTTCAATAATAGTTTGGCCCTATTAACTAGAATGGCTTCTTTTCAGTTGAGCAACAACACATCTCTTTTGATTTATTCTTTACATTTCTGTTATCCTTTTTCATAACTTATAGCATTTTATTTCTTTTGTCTATATTCATACACAGTTCCTTTAGACTGAGTGTATTCTTTGCATTTTTTCTTCCTCTGACAAGGAACTAACCATTTCATTTTCATTTTCATCTACTTCATTAAGCACAACTAGAGTTGGCATTTAAAGCACTAGCATACAGTGACAAGCAATTATAAACAGTCAAGCTGCTTTGCCAAAGGACAGGAATTGCTCAGTTAAACCAGAGGAATAGACTATGAGGGCAACTAGTACTGCATAAGCAGGTTATCTGTATTATTGCTTGAGATCACTTTTATTAAATCAAACTGCTAGCATTTTGTAACAAGCTATTTGGCCCTCCACTTTTTCTGCTATAGCCTCAAAGAAGACGAAAACCATGAAAGATGAAAACCAGCACTCCTACCGTGCCTACCAATAACTGAGTGCTTAGAAGTACATCACGTCCCAAAAGTCAAAAAAGTCACTTCCATTTAATAAATACCGGTATGAGTTGGAGCTTTTCACAGAAGCCATACATAATGTTTTTCAAAACATCCCTCTGCCTCTCTTTCTTCATTCGTTATCATTCCAAATACCTCACTAAGATGCTGAACCCTGCTCTGGTTCCATTTCTTCTAACCATCTTTCCTGTCCATTGACAGCAGCACCTTCTTAAGACTGCATGGGTAAACTAAATTCTCCACAAGAAAATAATTTTTTGTGAATTTTACAACTGCTTTGCCATTTGGCAGTAAGAGTGTGAAAAACTTCCCTTTACCTAGTAATAATCTTTTGTTGTTTCTTGTTTCTCATGAACTGCTGTTGTTTTGTTCCATTATTCTGCAAGGTTTAAATGTTTAGGCGCAACTTAAAAGCTCTCCTGATTCAAATGACACCTAAATGCAAAGCACAATAGAGTGAGCTAAATCCAGGGTCTGGAATGCAGGGACTATATTGGACTCAGGTCCAATAATGTTCCTTGTTTCCACACATTTCATCCAAAAGTTGAAATCCAAGTATTTGGATTGGTGGACCTACTTGAGCAGGAGTATTGGATCAAATTACCTCTAGAGGTCCCTTCCAACTTCAACTATTCTGTTATTCTGTGATGTATCCGTTGGTTGACTCTAGGTTTATGTGGCTTGACTATAAAGCAAGCTGTCTTAAAGAAAAAGCAGTGAAAGACAATCTTCTAGATGACAGTGGATGACAAGAAAATGGGGGATCTGGTCTTTCGAAGCAAAAAATATTTCAGAATAAATTTCTGGAACAGAGATAGATTTTCTCATAGCTTGCTTTCTGTTGATATAAATAACTGGTGAGACATAATTTTACTGGAGCTTTTGAGTGTGCTTTTTGGCCAGCACATGAGCTGCCTATTACAAACGTCCTCTGAATTGGAAAGCTTTCTGAAAGGGACTGGATTCTTTCAGGATCTATTTTTAATGTTTATGGGAATTTGAACTTGTATCCATCCACTACAATCAGTCCCAGTGGGATGTCCCACAAAGTTTCCAAAATGTGTCATTCAACTGTGGTACTTTCTAATAGGAAAACTGCAGCATAAGCCATTTAAATCAGTGCTAGTGTGGAAAAGGAGCAAGAGTTCAAAATTATACTTGATATGATATGGCTAATATGGATTTGTTAAAGCGTTTGTATGAGAGGTGGTTCCTCCAGCTGGTTCCTCTTCTTTCTCTCCAGCCAAATTTTACCTAAACTGGAAAATAAAATGTAATTTAGATTCATTGCTAGCAAAGAATAATCTGGGATATGTGCAAATATTCTGTGTCGTTCCTACAAAGCCTGTAAAATAAAACAGTAAAAACTGTAGAACTTTAAATGCCTTAGTAATGGGCCTTCTCATTTTAATTCCAACAAAATGTAAGAGTTTCAGGCTAAAATATCAGAATTGTGCTTTCACTTTTTCACTCTATCTTAACTATGCTGTTTCTCCTAGACTCCTAGAGATAGACTGCTTTTCTTTCATTCTTTTTTAACCAGATTATTTCTTTTCATTACTTCTTCAGAGTATTAGGAAGATATAACTGTCAGAGCATGTATTGTGTTCAGACAAAATACATTCAAACTTCTCAGATAAGTGGCTTATGAGTAGAAAAAAAAAAAAAAAACAACCTTAACAAAAATGTAAGGACAAGGAAAGGGAATGCATACTAAGTGGTCTTGCATCACACAGGAGAAAGAAGAAATCTCTATAGCCTTCAGAGTGATACTTCAGAGGAGTAAAAAAGCAAACAAGAGTAGAGTACACAATAGTAGAGTGCACAAATGTCAGGAGGAGATACAAATGAAGAGAAATTAATGAAATGTTCTCCTAAACGAGGCTGACTTATAAGTGCTATTCATATTTCTAGTTATCTCTGAAGAGAGCTTACTGGAAAGGAAAAGTAACAGTACAGAACACAGAGGGTAATATAAGAACTCAGGCTGTTATAATAACTGTTCAGACAGTTAAAAGGAAAGTCTGTATAGGAAAAAAATGTGGGGTTGGCCTATTCTAGTGGTGGCAAAATTCTGAAAACTGTAGAAATTACTCTGAACCTTAGTCAGGGCTATTATGTACTAACAGTAGAAAGTTACAGAAAAGACTTTACAAAATCTTTTTGAAGTACTTACACTCATTTTTTAACAAACATGTATGCACTATTACAAAAGAATAAAACAAGATTATAATGTATAGATACATACAACATACATGCTCCTGCCTTCGGATGCACTACATTTCTAGGAGTCCACTCTTAAAAGATACAGCTGCCATTTTGTGTGTAACAGGGACGTAACATGTTAAAGAGAGGATACAGAGAATAGGCCCGTACAATATTACACGCATTTGCAGACTTACTTGATCTTAGGCCTCATACACGCAATAAGGAAGAGTGTGGGTGACTGAATACTTGCTCACACCCCAAGCACTTAATACCTTACCATTTGAAGGAAACAGACTTAGGTATGTCCATGCTCCCCAGTGGAGTCCTCCACTTACAAATGTCTACTGGTCTGTTGTTGCATCAACCTGTCAGTGTCGGGGAAGCAAGTCATGCAAGTTTTCATCTGAAAGAGCCTCCAGCATCATCAGATTTGTAAGAAGGGACATTTCATGCCTGTGAGGACACATTGACTATCTACAGTGATAAGTGGTAAAAAAGCAAGGGATGATCAAAGGAGCGAAGTGGCATCAACTGATTTGTATCCATGTTGCTTTGCTTTACATCCCTGTAGACAAGATTCGTCCAGCCCAGAGCCAGGGAACAAGCTAACGTTAACTAACTGACCACTCTTTATCTAGTAACACACCCATACTCTGTGGAGGGCAGATCAGAGAGGTAACTGTTTGCCTCATTAACAGTTCTTCTCATTAACAAAGTCTTTAATGTTTCAGCTGTGCTGTATCACAGTGCCTTTCTCTTCCCTTGAAACCATAGTCCCACCAACAGCTATTCTTTCTGGGATTAAACCATGTGGTTTTCCTTCATTTCAGTGTACAGCAGTTTACAAGTTTAAAGTCTCAATGTGTAGCTGAAATATAAAACTCTTCCTTATTTGATAGAAGGAAAGAAAATGTAGAAAGAGGTTTTGTTTTCTATGAGCTTCATCTGGAATCTAAAATGGACACAAAATTTATAACAAGGGACAGCAGTAAAGTAATCTACAAACAGAGCATCATTACCTAAAGGAATCAAGATGACTAAACTGTAAAGAGAGTGTCAGGCTTAAGAAAACAATATGATCAATATTTAAAGAGACAGTTTGCTTTAGTTATTTAGTTATTTCGAGAAAAATGCTTTACATTTTATGTGCAGTTCATCAATATCCTAGACAAAACTATAACTTGAGCTCAAGTATTATACCTAACAAAATATTCTCTTTGAATTAATACATATTTGTGTGTGCAGTGCAAAGGGCAACTGTCTCCACTCTTTTCAGTTACATTTCTCTAGAACACATGATTAATGATCTAAAGTACTGACCAAGATTCAGAATCTTGCTTTATAAATTCAATTTCAGTGTTTTAACATTATACTGTTTACATTCCAAGCACTTTACAAGATGAGTTATTACCCATTATTCTAAAGATAGGAGCTTACAAAATAATGTATTTTTTGTGAGATATAACTGAAACTGTACCCACAGTTAATCATTTCACTGTAGATTGTAAGCAAAGCTTCTATTTTATTTACAACAATGATCCCATGAACTTCAAAGAGATCATGCTTTTATAGCAAAATATGTATAAGCTTGAGTATTTTTAGGTTTGAGGACTGAATCTGTGGGTTTTTTGATACTGATTTTCCTTTTTTTTTTTACTCTTTGCTTAGTTGTGACTACTAACCTGATGTTTTAACAGGTATCTTTGCTAATCTTTTTTATATTTGCTAGCAGCAAATATATATACACATACAAAAGCAAGAAAGTGGCATTTCACAGTGCCTTAAAAATATGGACTTTACTACCTTCCATGGAAAATATGAAAGAAAACCAATTCAATTACATCTCTATCCCAGATGAAAGTTGGGGGAGGGGAAAAGAATGTCATACACATTATTAAACAGATTTCATCACTGCAGATTTAATGAAAGATGCACCACACTGAACCCTAGCATTTCATTACTTACCAAAAAGCCCATATGCTTACACAAGCAAAATCAATGAAATCGAGACAGCCAATAATACTGCAACTTTAAAAGGGCTAGAGAAATAAAATTACTTTTATTCATTTTAGTCATATGTGCATAATAATGGCTTTTACTGATATGTTATTAATCTGTGCTTAAAAAGAATTCATTTCCGAAAGTGATAAGGAGAGTGATTGTTTTCTATCAAGAGTGAAAACATAATAAAATGAGGGAAAAATACATAGACCGAAAAAGCAACAGAAACCTCAGCTAGTACTCAGAGAATATACCGCTGAAAAAAAAAAAAAATCCATCATTTTGTTGGCTGCAAAGCAGCTTTCTTGAACAGAAAACTCAGGTAAGGATATCTGTGAGATAGGCGCTGGGTTTGTTGTATCTGTTGTGATGCTCCTCTTTGTCCTTTTTTTCCAAGGCAGTATGTACAACACACAGGTAGAAACTGTCTGTGTTGTTCTATACTCTTAAACAGAATATTTGGTAAATTCCTTTTTATTTTAAATAAAACAAATCACTTATGTACTGAGGACTTGAAAATGCTCTTGTGCTCTATGCTTTATCTGGCTTCTTCTGTAGTAGTTAAGAAGTCCATGGTAAATCCATAGAAGACAAATTTTTAGGATGTTATAAAAATCTGTGGAAAATTACACCAGATAAAGGTTATGCCATGGAAACAATATACAACTAAAAAGCTGATGCTTAACAAAAACAAAATGCATTTGTCAAGAGCAAGTAAATAACAGATATCCAGAGATAACAGCAAGGCTATCATTACCGTATAACAGTAATGCAGAGACATTTAATCTCTTTGCCTCTGTATGTAAGATATTTAGTATGAATATTCTCAGAAATAACTAATATATCAAACTTTCTACATGAACAACAATAAGAAAAAAACAAGACCAACTAAGAGATCTGAAATGGTGACAAGATAAAAATAAGAGAGGTAAAATGTTTCAGTTTTGTAACTTTCCAAACGGCAAAGTATGGAACGATGGTATAATATTAGATGATGTTAGATTCCATTTGTGATTAAAAATTAAAAAAAAAAAAAAACAAACCCAAAATTTATATAGGAATGGTAAATGCATCATAATTTTAATGTTCTACCATAACTACACAAGATGTTAAAAATTTTGAATTTGTGATTTTTGTGAAAGCACCTGTAAAGTTGAGATATAGAAATCAAATATGCAGTGTATTTCCTGTAATGGCCATTATGTAATGTACTGTAATGTATGTAACAGCATTTCGTATCTAGAGAAATATATCCTCACAAAACATTTGTTCAATAACTGAAAATGATACAGTATAAGAAAATGAAAACCAGACAACTGGAAACTGGACTTTCTTTTGAATAAACTGAAGGGGTTGGCAAAGAGTTTTAGCACTTCTAAATCTTATCTTGACATCAATTAATCAATACTATCAGTATCATTCTCACTAAAGCTTTTGAAGCACCGTAGATCCCTGAAAGTCTTAAGCTACAGTGCTGGCTCAGGTACAACTTGTGTCAGAACAAACGTGTAAGATTGCATTCTTCTTCAGCAAATTTGTTCAGCAGCTGTGGTTTTGTCACTCTTCTGATTTAAACAGAAGATACATTCAAAAAATAAAGATAAAATTTTTAGGCACAGGAAATATTTTTTCCAGTGCTTTATTACCATTATTTTGTTAATTATTTTTTTTATATATGTAGCATGCTGATGTCTTGATTGTTCAGTGACACTGTTATTGTGTGTTCCTCAGATTTCTCTGGCTATTCATTCTCAAGCTTCCTTTTGATCCTATAATAACTTTCATGATAATAACTGTCATGACTGTCTACCCATTATGAAAAATAAATAATGGGAATAATCAATTGCTAATTGTATGGAAAATACGGGTCCTTAATCATTGACACTTCACCTGGAACAGGCAGTTGATACACAGAAAATCTTTCCACCTGTCAGTAAAATCTTTCAGTTTACGCGCTACTTCATACATTAGACTGACATTTTTTCTGCTTTTCTGTACTCAGGAATTAATCGCCACTTTTATTTTATATGATCTTGTTCCTTGAATAAAGATTTTTGCCTGTGAATTTTATCTGGATTCTTTTCTACACTTGGTAATATATCTGACATTATAATCTGAAGAAAACTGCAGGAAGTTGTCAGGACATTCCTTCCTCCTTTGGGAACATGGGAGAACAACCATGTCCCATTGAACTGATTCTAGCAAAACTACACAGGGTGGTTTCCAGAGAGTAAATCAATTGCAAGTTCCTCAGGAATCCTAAAGCCTCCTCCTACAAAAAGAAAGCAGCATAGCAATTTGCCCCTATTTGATCTGCAGTTTCTGTAGCCAGACAATCCGCTACATTCCTGTTTCTGTATTTTATTCAGTGAACTTGTGACTTTTTCCTCATTCTCACTTGCTTTCTCCACGCATCTTCTGTGTCTTGGGCCCTAGCAGCCTTGAATTCTAGTTTGCACAATGTTTCATCTTAACTGAAGAGCTGAAAGGTGGCTCCTTCCATACTAATTTATAATCTAGTACTGAAGACACTGTCAGGGAAGACTTGTCTTCAAATGAAGATTGTCTTCAAATGAAGATTGTCTTCAAATACTTTCATGCTGAGGAGACCACCAAATTCAGCTCTCTGGCTCTCACCTTCTCCAAATTTCTGACTAAATTAAGTAATCTGGACTTTTATTAAAAAAGCTAAGTAAGAACATTATCAAAAACTTGTCTTAAAAGAGGAGACTTAAGTTATTACTCAGATTAGAAGAAATATGCTCTTGAGGGCAACAAACAGTTATAGACTTGAATCCAGTCTCACATGGCTCTTAACTCAGTGGTAGTTAGGTATCCAAGGAGGAAGTTGATTTCAAACATGCCTTTATCTTCATATTTTCATTGGCTGACAAGCTTTTTATAACACTTCTACTAAAAGGCTGGGAAGGGGGCAGCTGAATGTCACTGTTCTTTACTGTCTCTGGGTCTTGAACTTTCTCTTTAAGATGAAGATATCTATTCTTTCACCAATTATTTTTTCTCATATATATCTAAAATGCTCTTTGAGGCATAAGCAGTGTCTTTGAAAAACACAAACCCCAGTGAGAACCTCAACATCCATCAAGGCTTATAGATGCTGTTATACACCATTTATTTAACATTAATTGTAACCAGTCCATGAGGCACAGTTGTTGATTGATGAAATTAATGGTCAGTTGCTGGATGACGCTAAGTGAAGCAGCATGATTCATATATATCTATCCAACTACAATGCTAATGAATCACAGGTCACAGCTGCATTGCTTCTACATGCTTAAAAAAATGTATTGATAACAGTGCAACCAGGGACTGTAAGGGATGGCTGCTTTTACTACCTACCTCTACGTGAGGAACAGTCAGGGTACCTGAAGAGCAGTAAACTAGTCTCTTTCCTTCTTCCAACAAATCTATTTTTAGCAATGGTACTTGAAGATAGCCTGCTGAACTATATTTCTGATTTTGCATCTTCTCTTGTCTCCTCTACTGGTCTCCCTTTGGACAGAGGACTGGCCATAATTTTGCTGGGGGCAGCTCTCCACTTCTGCTATGGCAGTGCAGTTAACTAAAACACTTTTCCTTCAGTATATTTAATGCTCAAGTCTGTTTCTTATGAAGCAAATAGCATCAAGACATGCCTATAGAGATTCTGAACACTGGGCTAGGAAGCTTCCCTTGCTTATTTTCAAGGGTAAGTGGTAGTCCTTTTTGCTTGTCTCCCCCATTAGCTTTCTTATTCCTTGAGACATTTGATGTTTGCTGTCTTTAATACAAAAATATTATTGCAATGTTTCATATTCTCCTTTTTTACCAAATTTAACTTTATTCTAAACCAATCACTTTTCTACCACTGTTACCCTTTGAGCCAGCCTTGAAGGAAGTGACTTCCCAAGCCCCTGGTATTGAAATCACATAATCTAGCTGTTAATTTACAAAGATCCTCTTAAAAGTAGTCATGCTCCTGGTTTCTACTACTTCTAGCAGAAGGCTGTTCTAAGATGTCATTCTCTCTTCTCATAATTAGAATCTTCTTAATTTCCACTCTAAAAATATAAAATGGCAATTTTCAGTCCTGTTTCTGAGTCATTGTTTGATTAGGTTTTCCCCCTCCCCAGTTTGCCTCAGATAGACCCGGGGAACTACAGGCTGGTCAGTCTCACCTCTGTGTCCGGCAAGATCATGGAGCAGATCCTCTTGAAAACTGTGCTAAGGCACATGGAAAATAAGAATGTGATTGGTGACAGCCAACATGGCTTTACTAAAGGAAAATAATGCCTCAAAAATTTGGTGGCCTTCTACAACAGCATTACAGTGTTGGTGGATAAGGGAAGAGCAACTGACATCATCTGCTTGGACTTGTGCAAAGTGTTTGACGCTGTCCCACACGACATCCTGGTCTCTAAATTGAAGAGACTTGGATCTGACAGAAGGAATGGATTTGATGGATTTGGTGATGGATAAGGAATTGTCTGGATGACCACACTTAAAGAGTTTGGTCAATGGCTCAATGTCCAAGTGGAGAACAGTGACAAGTGGTGTTCCTCAGGGGACAGTACTGACACAGGTGCTGTTCAACATCTTTGTTGACAACACAGACAGTGGGACTGAGTGCACTCTCAGCCAGTTTGCTGATGACACCAAGCTGTGTGGTATGGCCGACACACTGGATGGAAAGGAAGCCATCCAGAGGGACCTAGACAGGCTTGAGAGGTGGGCCCATGCAAACCTCATGACGTTCAACAAGGCCAAGTGCAAGGTCCTGCAAGTGGGTTGGGACAATCCCAAGCACAAATACAGGATGGGTGATGAATGGGTTGAGAGCAGCCCTGAGGAGAAGGATTTGAGGCTGTTGGTTGTTGAGAAGCTCAACATGAGCCAGCAATGTGCACTTGCAGCCCAGAAAGCCAACCGTGTCCTGGGCTGCATCTAAAGCAGCGTGGCCAGCAGGGCGAGGGAGGTGATTCTGCCCCTCTACTCTGCTCTTGTGAGGCCCCATCTGGAGTGCTGTGTCCAGCTTTGGTGCCCCCAATATAAGAAAGACATGGACATGTTGGAGCAAGTCCAGAGGAGGGACACAAAGATGATCAGAGGGCTGGAGCACCACTCCTATGAGGATAGGCTGAGAGACTGTGGGTTTTTCAGCCTGGAGAAGAAAAGGCTTCGGGGAGACCTTCCAGTACCTAAAGGGGTCTACAGGAAAGATGGGGAAGTACTCTTTATCAGAGTGTGTAGTGATAGGACATGGGGTAAAGGTTTTAAACTGGAAAAGGGTATATTTAGATTAGGTATCAGGAAGAATTTATTTACTGTGAGAGTGGTGAGACACTGGAACAGGTTGCTCAGGGAAGTTGTGGATGCCCCTTCCCTAGAAGTGTTCAAGGTCAGGCTGGATGGGGCCTTGAGCAGCCTGGTCTAGTGGGAGGTGTCCCTGCCCAGGGCAGGGGGGTTGGAACTAGATGATCTTTAAGGTCCCTTCCAACACAAACAATTCTATGAATTGTTGAAGATATGTATAGATAGCAGTCAGTATTCTTTTCAAGATATGTTCTTTGAATTACTCTCTTTGAATATGTTCTGAGATGGACTCTCCATTCTCCTATACCATTCTAGCATTCCTTCCTTACATCTTTCACAGTAATTCTTCTTTCCTAAGGACTTGTGACCAGCCTCATATAGATATAGTTGCATCCTGTGTTCTACGCTTCCTAAAAGATATCACTAACACATCAGTTCCATTGGTAACATTTTGACTGCTGACACCTGTGTCTCCTACAAATGTTATCTCATTCACATCTCATCTGACTACTTCTAGATTGCAGTAGAGGTGAGCTCTGCGTGCCCTGCAGTCTTGGGTTCCCGACTATAGACATCAAAGTATAATCTGGAAAAATCTATGGCCCTAATCTGAACTTTGCGAGTAAACCAGTTCATGGCTGTAGAGTAAATCGGATAATAAATCAGAATATATCTCAGTACATACCTATTTGAAGGTTATGTTAAATAATCTCGGGAGTAATAACAAATATCAAATGGTAGACTTATTTTTTTCTTTTTTTCTGTTGAAAGTTGTGATCAAAAGATAAACCTGAAGCAAAAGTGTAAGTACGTATCTTTCCTGTATAAGACAACCCCCACTTCCTGAAAAGATCATGCGGGATCACAGTGTTATCTAGTTAAGTTCAATCAATCTTAACAATTAATACAGAGAGTTACCATCATTAGCTGTCTAATTTTTATCAGATAGTTCTGGAATGTCTTTGTGGAAGTTAAACCTTTTCAGGAAAAATTGTCATTAAATGTAAACAAGTTTCAAATACATTGTAAGGTTTTGTTTTCAAACTCCGGTGAACACAGTTAAGGAAGTAATTATTTCTGCCTAACTATCTGTCTCCTGAGGATGAACAGTTGGTGGCATTGATTCTTCAGCGAATTTCACATGCAAAAAGATTACCAGTCTTTCCAGAAGTGGTCTTGATGGATTGAGCAAGAAGTATGTACACTATAATTTTTCACTACATTATAATAAAATGAATGTTTTCTAAATGTCACAGTTTAAATTTCATGGGGCATGAAATCTACTTTTGAAATGAAATTTAAAGCCCTTTTCTAAATAAGAAGTCTAATCTTATAGTCAAAAACACTTTATATTTCTTGACATTATTAACCTTGGAGGGCTGCCTGCAAGATGATAACACTATCTGACATATTAAAACTGAATTTTCTTTTATATAATTATGTTACGGAATATTTAAAATATATAAGGTTCCACGAAAAATATTAATGTGCATTTAGCAGTATTTTCATTTACTAATAATAAATCTAAATGCCCTTCATTTTAGCATGTTAATGTTAACACAAATACTAACAGATTAGTTTTAAAGAAAACTATTTTTGGACTAATCATGGTGCTTAATGTCAAAAAAGATAACACTTTGCAGTAATCTCAAGGAAGCTCAATATTAAATATACTCACTTGAAACTGTAATACATGTTGCATTTTCTGTTTGTAAAGAAAAGGAGAACAAAGATTTTTGACAGATTCCAAATAGTAGTAATAGCTCTCATATTCATATAGCTATCCATAACTAATTTATTCATTATTGTGACACCTAAAACCAGGCTTTTTTAAAACAGATTTTAAAAGAAACATATAAAGAGAACGGAAGATTTTCACATGCTTCAGCTTTGGATATCTAAAATGTAGACTAGGAAAAAACTAATGAGAAAACCATAAAACACTTACAAGAAAAAGCAATATCACTTTGGAGGCTACCAGGTCTTGATAAGAATAAAAAAATATTTTGCCTTTCTTTATTTTTGCTTTTGAACATTAGACTTGGTGTTATTTCCATTTCAACAGCCTGTTGTATAAGCAGAACAGTAAGATAGACAGATGAATAAAGATTACTTTTTATATCGGTATAGCATTCTCCCTTGATGCATAACAAATAGTGAAGACTCTGATCCCATGTTATTCAATATCTTATTTTACCATAAAGCAGCCATATATTCAAAGATAAGACAACTTGAGAAAATAAGCATGAAATACCATTTGTGTTCACAGACCTTTTTTTAGTGGAAAAGTATTGGAAAGTTACCTACTTTTCTCATAGGTATCTGTCATGGTTTTGGCCAAATTGGCCAANCTTAGTATTAACAATAACCACTGGTCTTATCACTCTGAGAACAATTTTCTGTACAATGTGCTGTTAATTTCAAAGAGTTAGAAGAGGCCTAGCTAAGAAGTAAAATTACTGAACAGAAAGTTTGTTCTGTTTTACCTCAAACCAGGACATTATCAATAAAGTGTACTTCCAGTTCCAGAAACCAGATTTTTTTAGGAAACAAAGAATAAGTCTGATGGCTTAAACACCAGGCTGAAATTTAGAAAAACAGGATTTAATTTATGAATTCACCATTCCTCTCCTTCTCCTCATATACTTGTTAATTTGATAATGATCTAGTCTCCAGTGAATTCTACCAGAGAGTTCCAAGAATTAGCCATGGATCAGGTCCTCAATATGCCATCTGAGGGAGTTGTGCTTCCCTTTTCCCTTTATACTCACAAATCTCTTTGCAGGTAATGCATCTTCCACAGTTTTCTCCAGGATAAAACTGCACTCAAACCAGTCTGTTGGAAACAGGTGCAACACTCAAAAAAGCTGCTACCACCAAACTGTTTGTATCTCCGGTGCATCTCTTACTTTGAGTGTGGTGGGATCCATCCCCATCAGAAGTTGACAGCCTTCAGTAAAATCTTGTTGAGTTTCATTTCCCTCTGGGGCTAAGGGCAGATGGCACATGCTGGCACCGATGCCAGCACCACAACACATCATGAGAGGAAGTACACAACAGCACGGGGAGCTGAGACCTCAGCTGGGATTCCCCTGGCTACCCCCAAAGTCACAGAGGTCTGTATGCAACAACATAGTCTGAGTGTGAAAAACAGTGAGTTGCTTGCTCCTGCAACCCCATTTATCCTGTGAGTTCATGCCTGAGGTGATTTGTGAGACTTCATTCTGTACATGTGTGCTTTGACCCTCCTTCTTATGATGAAATTGAATGACAGATTTTTGGTGCTGAAGAAGCAAGTTCAGTGACAGCACTACGGAGTTCCCATGCTTTTGTGCACCTGTGCTGCAGACCTTAGTGCTGCTGAGTGTGGGCTCTCCCTGCGTTCACAGAAACGGGCATGTGACAGCATGGCCTGAGCATGAAAAGAGGCAAACAGGAGAAAGCAGCAACGTCCTTTAACCTTGATCATGGTCATTTTGGGGGGCTTCTAGCATAGAACCATGAAATATCCTCCTTGAGTTAGTATTGTCATGATAACGTATGTAGTTTATACTGTTCTTGTTTTGTATGATATTGTTCTCTTAAACTTACAGTGTCTTATACATAAGCACTCACAAGAACATACACACCTGTCACAAAATATTCCTTTGAGATCCCCATTAGATAACAAACACCTGAGCCACTGCCACTTGCAGACACCCATCTGCAGTTACCAGCCCTACAGGAGTTATAGTGAGAGCCCTCTGTGATAGTTCTTTATCCCACATCAGAAAAAAAAAAATAACCAAAGCATAAAATCATCTTTATCAGCTGTTTAAATTCCACTGCATTTGACATGAAGTAGGCAAGGAGTGTTCACATGATCCCTTGTGCCATCTTAAGTTTCTGGCATCTTCAGGTATCTAAGTCTAGAAGCGCTCAAGGACAGGTTCAGTATAGCTAACTTCAGACTTGAAAAAGTTGCATTCATGCCTGATGCCAGAGGCTTCCTTACTGGGAGAAAGACATGCTTCTAGGCAATTAAAGGAATCTACCTTAAACACTCCTTACGAGTGAATCACCCTGAGGAGGTACATAGCTTGCTTACTTGGCTGACAGGACAGTCTAGGCTGACTAGCTTTTATTTAAGCATCTGACTTCCAGATGCTTAAATGAGGACAGATGAAGCCAATTCCATTCGTCTGCAGCTTTAGAAGTGTGTTTCTAAGAAACATTACTTTCCTGCCATTAAGAATCTTAGAGACAAGGGTGATAACATCCATTAAGGAAAACATCTCATCCAATATCCTCCAAGATTTCTTATGTGAATCTGAGATACAAAGCCTGTTATATGTGCAGACACAGGACATCCTTTTCAACTGCCAGATAAGGCAATAAAAGACAGCAAGGCATAGGGTAAGGTATAATATCTGCCTGAATGCTGTAAAACCTGCAGAAAATGTAATGATGCTGCGACTGTGATACACACCAAAAATGCATGTGGCATGCCACAGGATATCTGTAAAGTACAGTAGCCAAAAATGTTTTGAAGATGTCAGATCAAGGAAAGTATATTCCCATTTATTGGAAGCATTTTCAAATTACAATGCTCTCTCACTGTCATGAATATAAAGCTGTGATTTCCTTTGGTTTTCTATATCACTTCATGCAGATTTTCTACAAAAAGCTTGTGAGACAAATGTTTTCTGAGACTAGCCCTATCACAGAAGCTCCAACTGAGCTTTCATGCGGGATAAAAACAAGTATTCATTTGAGCAGCACTGACTTTTATCACATTTATTATCTGTTGTCTTTTCTGCTGCAATCAATAACGTGAATGTCTATGCAAATGAAACATTTTCAATGCTGAGCTGAAACATACCTCTCACAGGAGGTCACTGTAGAAGCTTTACCCATCTGATACAGACTGCAGCATTTTGTTGTTGAAATGTAAGGTGTCTCTCAAACTTCTACTTTCCCAGATCATGCTGTTGAATAAAGAAGTAAAATTAAAGCAACTCACACTTTGCCATGGTCCAGAAAATGATTTGAATTTAATCTCGGGAATAAAAGATTATTTCTAACCTGGTGTAAAAATAATCACTAAAAACTGCAATTGCCCATTTTCAGGGGCCTGATTGAAATGAGAAGGGAAACAAAGGGAGGCGGGCATTGCAAAGGAAGTAAATAAACAGAAGATCAAACTTGAGGCTTCTTTGAATCTTCAGAGAGAACTTTCTGAGGAACAGAGAAAGGAAACGTGTCTATGTGACTCCATTTCCTCTCTTGTATTATGAGGAGTCCAAAAAACAAATTATATCTTCTATGATCAGTCTGTGATGAGGGATCTTGCTTTCATCAGTATGGTTTATATCTAAAAGTTTCATACTGTGCTTGTGAATATAAGCTACCCTGCAGGTATTAATATTACAGGTTAAATATTTTTTTCCGTGTTTTTTGCGAACATAAAAGATCCGAGAAAAGTCACTAACTTGCCAAATAACCACACTGAGCTAGATCCTCCTGTTCCAATGAATTCGTATTGTATCACTTGAGGATATTATTGGAACATTTCAAGGTGAGTTGTTTGTTTTCAATATTTGTTGTATTTTCTCTATCATCTGATCAGTAGCTTGACTGATCAAAACTCTTCAGTCTTGTACCTTTATAAGTCGTGGACCTTTATAGCTGGTCAAATTAAAGTCATATTACTGAATTGATGTATTTTAAAGTGAGTAAAATAGAAAACAAGTTAATAATTATCTTCTATATTCTGGAACAATGCAGAAATGACAGAACCAAAGCTCTACTAAAGCCAGAGTGACTTGCATTTTTGAAATCATGGCCTTAACCAACTAAAATAATTAATTTTGTACTACCTAAAAGTCTCCCTCTCCTAATCAGATCAAGTCTGCAGCTTTATATATTTCACCTCTGCTGATACTG
>VXBO01009519.1:261963-273176 GCA_013400135.1 Rhinoptilus africanus
GCTACTTTGTACTTTGCTCCTGTGGAGCAAAATAGCAATTGAGTCAGTGAAGCCATCTCCTTTAGGATTCCCTCTTCCCCAGGGATGGCATGGATGGCAGACATCTACTCCCATCTACTCCAATTACTCTTATACAGCAAAACCATTTCCTTTCCCAGTGAGGATGGCACTATGGGGAGTACCCAGCTGATAATACATCCTTATTTTAGAACATGAAGACTCTCAAGAAGAAAGCAAGTCTTCAAAAGACGGACAGACATATCACGTGCGGCTTACTAGCTGTGTTACAAAAGGTCCGCGCTGCTTTTAAATGTGAAATTTACCCAGAAAATTCACAGCATAGGAAAAAAAATGCATTTTAAATACCACAGGACAGGTTCTCCAGAATTCCCCTGACTTCACAGCACTCTCATCCATGAAATACTGACTTCAGATGCTACGCACTGGCAAGAACATATAAAATGTGGTCCTGCACTTATCAACCAGCAGAGGGAGCAGGACGAGCAAGGGACGTTCAAATAGAGTAAAGGCTGCAATTTTATTTTTAGGGACAGCACTGAAACAGTTATTAAATTGAAAATTAATTTTAGTTCTTACAACTAGCAGTGTCTTCTCTGTATACAGTTCTGGTAAGTGTACATCTTCATGTCAGCAGTTCTGCACTAGGATATACACTTCTTTCAATGGAAATGGAGGCTAGAGGTCTCCACAATAGATGAATTCCACACTAGATCCATAAAAATGCCACATAAATGAACGAACTTCATAATAATGTATTAAAAAGACAGGATAGTCATACATAGCCATTTACATGCATTAAAATGTTTGAATAATTTTATTTTAATTGATCTTTTTCAGGTGTTTCTATTTTAAAGAAGAATTATGGCATGAAATGTTACTATTAGTACTAAAATGAGCAGAAAGATGATGCTATTTAACAGGAAATACTATGCAAATGCTTCTGTCTCAGAATTAGTATTTCTAAAAGCATGCTCTTTGTTATTACCGATTAAAAGTCAATGATGCAACACCTATGTGTTTTACTCCCCCACAAAGATGTGGGCAGTGAGCACTGATACAAAATGCTACGCAAAAATGGCAACAATAATTATTATTATTTTATTTTACTGTGCAAATGCTTACACAGAGAGCAAATCAGCAAGGGGAAAAAAACAACAAACCAAACATGCAGCCTATAGTAACGGCTAGTTATCACAAAAGAAATCATGTTTACTTGTATTAGATACAGCTCTACAACAGTGCAGCCTCCCCACGCACACCGAGAACCGGTGCCTGCGTGCATTGTGCTCTGCTGTGCTTACACAAAGGACGGGGTTTGTCTCACCTAACCTGAGACGCCAATAGCACAAGCTGTTTGCTGCGGGCTCCCTATATAATCCAGGCAGACAAACAGGCAATTCTAGAGCACAATCCATCTGACTTCTTTCAGACGTACGAATTAGGATAAAATGAACTGCACCCTAGAAAGGGGCCTAGGGTGATCAGATGAGCAGTAGAAGTCTGCATTTGGTAAATGAACCCCACCCACGCTGTCTGCTCCGGAGAGCCCATCGTCTCGACAGACCAAGCAGGCAAAGGGCAACAGCAGAAACACTGGCAAGCTACAGCAGTTCTGTTATGGCTCCCAGCTCTATACACAGAACACACTGGCTCAGAGGGGATTTTGTGTCCATAGTGTCCGTCTTATTTTTAATTAAAGGATTCCAATTTCAGTGAGTGAATTTGTCACGAATCCAAAAGTAAACGGAAAAAAACAAACAAAACCTAATAAACCAGTATTATCTCTAAAACTGACCTATGCTCTAAAGCTGTCTTCATGCTTCATTGAAGAGCCTCTGCCTAGAATTGTGCTCCAAGCTCGCTCATTTCCTGATACAGCTGTAGAGAAAGATTACAAATATGGTCACAATTTGTACTGCCATTACCCCTCTACAACCAGTACATTAAGGTTGCAATTTACCTGCTATTGTGAGACTCAGAACATTTCAGCCACTAGTGTAGCAAACTGCCTTAATCACGGAAGTGATGGAGTGATAACAAATGAAAAAAGTCTGGGATTTGGGGATTCTGATGGTCATTTTGAACTCAGACTGAATCACAGCATGATAGGCAGGGTTGGAGTGGGTGGAAGAATGGTATTTATTCCAGCGATTGTAAAATTGAGTTGTATTCCACATTAAAGGTCTTTTGGAAGATGGGAAGATATATTTGGTGCCAACGTTAAGCTAATAGTTTTGTTGGTTAAATCTCCCTGAGACATCAGGGCATTCCCAGTTTTTAATAGGGCTTCTCTGAAGGGGACAGTAGCTGACTTCACGCACACACTGTTTAATTTCAGTGGGACTATTTGAGCGTGTTTGAGGTAACGTACCTCGTTCGGTACCCTAGTGAACTGGGACCTAAATGAATAAAAAGCTATTATGCAAGTGAATATACCAAGGTTATTATGAGTTCTTATAGAATTGGTTTGGGTTTTGAGGAAAGCAAATATTCTGCTCTCCTTCAGATCAGTTTAGTGGATGTTGCATCCACAGAGCAAAAGCGGACAATTAGAGCTCTTCTAAAAAATACGGAATTGAAGTCGTGCTCTAAGGATAACAAAATCCTTCCATTGAATTTTCACGAGGAAAATTAAATTTTCAACCAGAAATATTCTTAAGGTGGCATGCAAGGAGATTTTAGCTTTAACATACAGAACAGTCATATCTGTATGCCTATCAGACAGATTTAACTTTATCAGAAACAGTTACTCATTTAATTTAGTGCAGTTACAATTTAGACATACATTTACATACAAAAGCTCAACACTAAGCGCGTTCCTGAGACAATGCAGCACCAGGCACACTGGTACAGTATACTCGTACAGTCCAGTAGTTCACATATAAACTCTGTTTTTTCTGATACCAATCATCCCACTGTTAACATGAATTATTTTGGTGCTGTTTTAGTATCAGAAAATCCTCACCGTAAGCATCAAAGAGTTAAGTTAGGTATTCATGGCTTCAAAAACCTGTAATCTTGCTGCTTGAACTCCTTCCTCAGGTCCTACAAAAGCATGTCAAGCTGACCCATAGTAGTCAAATCTTATTGCCCTTATCTAGAAGGATTCCCTGCTGCACAACAGTCCTGTGCTGCAATGGTAATGGCAGGAAACTGAAAACAGACTCTTTTCTAACAACAGGAGCTTCATTTATAGTGCACGCATACCGTAAGAGCAGTCCTGGGTTTCCTACCAGCATGCCTGAGCCTAATTACACCTGCTGTAGTCCTGAGTCACCAGCCAAAGGCCTGGAGTAGTGCTTCGCTGCCTTGCTGAATTCAAAGAATAGCTGAGATGGAGCCTGCAGACAACTAATGTGCTCTAAGAACAATGTGACAGTCATTTCATGGGGCGAACTGAGGGACTTCAAGGGAGCTGCCGCAGAGACTACACATCGTAGCAGAGCGAGCGGTACTGTTTTGTGTACTGCACTTCACTCTAACATTTTCACTTGAAAACTAAGCTATTCAAACCCAAATAAAAACCTGAGTCTCCTGGGCTAATTTTTAACATCAGGGGGTTTGTTTGCTTGTTTTTCCAGCTGCTGCATTTTTTTTCTGTATATGCATCCATCATTTTTCTACCTTGTAAGTAAACAGAGTCTCTTTCCAGTTCCTTACGATTGCTAACACACTTGCTGCTCTCTGCCCCAGTTGCTGCTGCATAGCACAAGTGAAAACTGGGGAGCAACATTCTGGTTTACCCTCCAGAGTTATTTCTGTAGTCTGAAGCATCTGCTTCTTTTGCATTTCACCTTTCTGGTAATGCAAGGGTGGAAAGTCTCTGGCTCTTGGGCAACTTCTTACTCTTGATACATTTCAAGTCACAAGACTTGCTACTAGCACAAGTAACATACCTTGCTTGTCAGTACCAGTACCCTCCATGAGGCCAGGATCCCCAGCTGGCCTGGCTTTAGATAGGAGAGGGTCCCTTTCTTCATGGAGCCATTGCCATCTCTGGTGTCCCTGCAGCAGCATTCAGCATCTGGACTGTGTTTTAAAGCTCTCAATCAAATGAAAATATCAATCTAATTTTCAGGGAAGCTGTAAAATCCTGCTCTACTGTGTCCTTTCTATAACTGCCTCTTGACAATGTTCTAACACAGGTATTTTTTGTGCTAGATCAAACAAATGATTCATTCCTGTCTACAGCTCCACTTACACGCTCTGTTAAACTTCTCAGTTCTTCGTTCTGGTAGAACCTTAGTTCTGCATTAAATGCAACTGTAACTGTTGACTGAAATCTCTCTTCCACAGAATAAAATAACTGTTGAAAATGCAAGGAAATAGAAAAACAGACCACAGTGAAGGTCACTGACAAGCTACGCCCAATTCCTGTTTTCATATGATATTATAGACAAACTGTAAGGTACTCAAGCCAGTACTGGATTTTTTTTGTCTCCAAGGCACAGAAAAAGGAGCAGATAGCACCTTAAGTGAATTTTCAAGGTTTTGTTAGGACAGCAGACTAATAAAATTAAACCTATATATTCTAGAGATAAAACAATGAAGGAGTAGGGGCATACTGATACAAGGATTTAAAAAAAATCTAGGGAAAACAGACTCTCTGGTTAGCTTACCCAGACCTGAAACAACCTAAAAAAAAAACAAAACAAAAAAACAACAAAAAAACAAAAAAAACCCCAACCCTCAACTATTGACCAAACTTTAAAAACTGAAGTAGGCAACTCTCTTTGGATAAAAAATAAACGCATCACATTTTTAAGTTACCTTCCCCAGAAATAATTCCAAACAGAAATCATGTTATAACCTCAGCGAGAAAGCAAGGTTTCGTTTTGCCTGTACATGTGAAATACTGCTAAATAAAAACACTCAGGGCAAGAAGCTTGAGCAGGGGTGGTCTCATCACCTGAAATGCTTAACTTTTAGCTACAGAGGTCGGGTTTAGACTATGCCAAGTAGCAGTCACTGGGGCAGTGTGTGGGCATAGTTCAGGGACAGCACATGCTGTCTGCCGTTCCCAATATGTAGCCTGAATTAGACTGCGCCAGGTTTGGCTCCCTTCACACTCCATATCTCAGCAGGATTTGCAGAGTCTCAAGCATCCCTGCTGGCCCTCATCCCACATCCCAGAACTTGCAAAAGGTATTCTCAGATGTGAAAATACCAGTCCAGTGGTCTGCGCTCTTATTGTTTCAAACAATTTGGACTGGGGGAAAAAAAAATTTAAAAACCCCAAAAAACAACACAAAAACCCCACTCAAAATGATAACTATGTCCTAGGGACAAACAAAAAGTATGGCATGAAGCCCAGAAGAGACCCAGAGCCAAGCAAAGTTTGGTTATGTTCAAGATGTAACACTTGGCCTCAAGGCTAGAGAAAGGTCTCTTACCATGTTTTGTTTAGCAGTAGAGATGCAGCCATTGTGTCCATCTAGCCTATCATCTTCTCCTCAGCACTAGCTAGTAGCAGATGTTAAGGGAAAATGAGTATGGAAAACTTCCACAGGCACACCTTTCCAAATTCTAGCAATCATGTCTTTAAGGATTTCCATATTCAAATGTTGAATCCAGGCCACTATGCTTGATAATTGAAGTTGTTCAATGCACTTTTCTGGACTAACATAAAATTTTGGTTTCCAGAATGTCTTGTCACAGATGAGCCCTACAATTTAATTTTTCTCTCTGTATAAAAACAAAACAAAACAAATCAAAACAAAACTCCTTCTGCTGTTTTAAAATCTACTATGCAATTATTTCACCAGATGACACTTTGGTGTTTCTTTTCACTAAAGAGACTTTATCTACAAAGCTTCTTCTCTCTGAAACTCTTCCATATCTTAGTCCATACTTACTAATATTTCTTATGTCCCCTGATTCTATTGTGAGCCTTTTGTGTCTTTTTAAAATCCTGTGGGCTTTAACTGCATGCATTAATCAGGATGCATGTGCATCGTATGTGGATGCATTAAAACACGACAATGTTCTTTCCCAATAAGTCTAATAATTCCTAACATTGCACTGCATTTTGACTGCTACTCAGCATTGAGTTGATGTTGTCAGAGGACTCTATGTGCACTCTATGTGCGAGAGCAGCNTTCTGCTGAGAGGTGACAGATGAAGTACAGCTTAATTGTGTACATCAGAATGTATATCAACAGACTATCACCTGCTTTTACCATCCATTATTAGTAACCTGTAAAGCCCATATCCAGGAAAGTAATTATTAGGTTTAATGTAATATTAAGGTACAAGAAGATTATACACATCTGAAAAAATACTGATTTTCCTCATGCTATTAACTTAATTGAACAAATAATACTTATCTACAACAATAAAACATGCACTTTAGTTCATTAAATAGTTGTACTTCTTACTCTTTCAAGTTTAAGTTCCGCCTGTTGTGCTGATGCCGTAAAGTTGATTCTGCAGTACTTGCAAGTTATTCAAGAGCAGAATAACTTAGATAATATGACTGGTCAGCACAATATGTAAGCTTCTACTTGCAAAATACAATAGTGGCTACAGAGAAGCACAATTCCCTATCATCAACAGCACAGCTGCAGCTGCACCTATTTATTTCTCTATATTACTCATAATAAAACAGTAGCATTTTCTGTCCCCTTTGCACTCATGCAAATGACTTCATAAGCAACAAGACAATGATGAAGCACTCCTTTTTCGACTCACTCTTGCTATATGCCCCCGGGACTATACAAGACAAGCCTTTTGTTGTACATAGCTTACTTTCAGATGGAAAAAGCAGATAAATGTCTAAAAAATAAATATGAAATATTAAAGGAGATTGTGTGAAGCAAAAATTTAATTTTAAGCAAGAAGGAACAAAAGAACCATCCTGTCATGTAATCAGCATCTTCTGGCTACTACTTGTTTTTCTTTGACTTAGACATTCATCTAAAACTACTAGTTCAACAGCAAAAAAAAAAAAAAACAACAAAGGAATTCCATGTGGCAACGATTTCCCGAATAGAGAACCAAAGAAGTCCCTATAGACATGTGCAGTGCATTCCTGAAAGACAACAGTAATATAAGATGTATTTAAAACAACTGAACAGAGAGAGCATCCAACATTTATTCAAAACAAATTCATAATATATTTAATTACTCAATAAATCTTTTCCTTATCAAACTCTATAATTTCCTATTCTGAAACTATAATTCAAGTGTAAAATAAAAGGATACTTTTTTAAAAAAAAAACATAACTCAACTATCATTTTATTTCTCTTCTACTGACTTACATTCCATCAAGCAATAAGTGTCTTTATATTTAGTTAATAACTGATTTTTCATATTATACAAGTACTTTCAGGGCTTTTGTACTGTGTTTCTGGGGTTTGATTTTATTCATTTATAATATAACCATTTTAGAGAGTCTCCAAAGAATAATTCAGACAAGGTGTTGGCACAATAATGTGACTCTCATTGAAAAGAGCTGATTTTTGGAGAGAGGGCCACTCAGTGAGATGTGGAAGTTATCATTATCCTTACAGGGTCAATTCAATTTAAAACTTCTGAAGTTAGTTATGTACTTTAAAAAGCATTCTAAGAACAGAGGAAAGATTATTTGGAGCTTTCCGAAAATGTTGGTGGCATTATTATGAAAAAATACCCCCACCTTTTCATATATTTGTTTCAGCACATTACCCTTGTGTAAATAGAACTATTGATTTCTATTTAAGAGTAGGTAAATACTGAATAAGATCAGAAATGAGAGAAACAGCTTTGTGCGGTTTTCCAGGTGACTTTATTGGATCTCAGGATATATAAAGGATCTAGGCAAAAGAGTTGGGTTTAGCTCAGTCTTTCCCCACTCTTGCTTTTATACAAATGGTCTTATCGTCAGTTGGGACCACTACTTGCTCTTGCAATACAGTGCATAGACTCATCATGCATTTCATGATGGGGGGCTGGACTAGATGATCTCCAGAGATCCCTTCCAACCCCTGCCATTCTGTGATTCTGTGATTCATGATGCTTAAAAGAGTGTTTAAAAAGGGATCAAAGCATAGTGGAATTCAAGTAATGAGGTCAACCCAGATGCATCCAGTAAACACTAGACTTTTCTTTAGTTCACAACTTAAGGAGAAATCCACTGCCTGTCCTCTTCTGAAGAGGAAGTCACTGCATACCTGAGGACACCATTCACAGTCCTGCAGGTGGAGCAGAGCCTGGGCTGCTCCCAGGCTCTGGACTACAGGTGGAAGTTGCAGGATTTTCACTTTAATTTCTGGATCAGAAGCTGTATGTCATTTGGTATGTGCCATTGTTAGGTACACACCATTTGGATGAGGAGACTAGTTGGAATGTATTAAAATCCCGTTTTTTTTACTGACCTTAAGGAATACTTTTTCTTGCCATTTTAAACACTATACATCCAATTAAAGCAGAATCATGACAATGGCTTTATGCTGTGCAAAACTTATAAGGTACATGAGACGATATTTTCAGTCCAGTGATGCTTAAAACTGACAATATAACACATGCCACTGTTTTCGTTGTCCACAACAAATTACAGGGTTTGGTTGGAAAATAAAAAATTAAATACTTTGCAGTAGTGGTCGCTATGTATTTGGTGGCTAGAGACTTAATCAGTTTGAAGCTCCCCTATTACATTCAGCATGCCTGGAGCTTTTTGATCAGTGGAAAGTTAACAGTGAGTTTGTCCCAATCTTGTACTATGTAGTTAAGAATTAATACTGATCCTTTAGCTTTGCTGTCAGGCTAAATTAAAGATCCTGCACCAATGTGCGTTAAATGCTTCACAGAAAAAACGTTTTTACAATTTCTTCAGAAGAGAAGAGAGACTGTATATTGCCACTAGCATTCACCTTCCTCTTCCTTCTCAAAACACGTATGCACAGCCCTTTGGGATGATAAATCACGTGCAGTCTCAGAGATGCAGGCTCAAGTCTAAGACCAGAAAGAAATCAACTTCAGTTAGCTACTACCTGTTTATGTAGAAACAGACACCATATTCTTCTTATCTGCTGAATCAAGTACTAACTTTCACAGTTTTTCCTCAGGTGAAATAGTTAAATTATCTGACCCCCAGATTGAAAATTTAATATTTACATACTGGCATCAGGCTTTTCAAGGCATAGATTAATAGCAGAAAAAGCCTGCCCAGACATAATTACTATATTAAAAGACAGCAGGTAGCAAGTTTTTGGAAGCATTTTTACTTAGAACGCAGCAGAGGGTAAAATTAATTTCTCAATTATCTTAAGCCAACCTGTTATTATAACACACTTCTGAGTCACGGGTACACTTATCAACAGCATCAATTTTTCACTAGATTTCTCCATTTCTTCAGTCCCAGAAAAGTTAGCTAGACCTACTGGTGAGCATTAATCACAGTTAACATTGTGCACTTTTTCAAAGTATACTTTCAAAGCCAAACTGTATTACTCAGTAGTAGGAGTGAAAAAAAATGCATCAAGAGGAGTTTTTTGTTATTGCCTTTTCTCACCTCCTCCTTGTCTCTCCTCCTACTTCTCTCT
The DNA here is from genome assembly GCA_013400135.1 of Rhinoptilus africanus. Classification (NCBI taxonomy): domain Eukaryota; kingdom Metazoa; phylum Chordata; class Aves; order Charadriiformes; family Glareolidae; genus Rhinoptilus; species Rhinoptilus africanus. Next base: position 271,507 of record VXBO01009519.1, read on the forward strand.
CTCACCCTTCCTTCCCCCCTTCTTCTTCCAGGAAAGAGTCACATGCAAAAATTCCACAAGTTCTTAATTAAATTGAACTGTGGCTGATCAGAAATTACTTTAAAATGTAGTATTACTGAAAACTTTCAGATACACTTACTTATTTAGACATTTATGAAGCTGATCAAATAATTTTTTCAGAACAAACCCCTATATCACAATGGCAAGATGACTGACATAGTACTCAGTATGTTGGTGACATATCCAGCACCTTGTTTGTGGTAGCAGACCAATTTAGTACTCTTTACAAGTTCATGAGTATACTCAAAGGAGTGAGCACTTGGAAAACTTTAAGCATTGAATCATCCAGTAATCACCTTGCAATATCTAGAAAAGTAAAACATCTGAAAATCTGAACTTGTCACTTTCTGGTTTGGACAAGCAGAGTGATGAAGATAATAGTTAAAGTAATCTGTCTCTGGCAATCTTCACAGAGAACTCTTATTCAGTTCATTACCAGCTATGTGACCAGTAAAAGCCACAAAAAAAAGAGGGAAATAAACAAATCACAGTATTTTCAGAGTCACCCGTGGGCTACAGCATTGTGACTTTGCCAAGATTTACAATGTTAGCTGTGATAAAAACTCAACTTGCCTTGCATAACTATAACATTCAAGACTTTGCAATTTCCTGGTTATTAATAATAAACCAACCATTAACATCTTAAACAGAAAGACAGAAGAGGAAAAAATGCACCTCTGGAAGGAATTAACCACTTCTGAAGATGACTAAAGAAGTGGATGTGAAGCTTTTTATTAAAAACACTGAGACTGAACTTTCAATTAATGAAGTACAGCATATGTTTTTTCGCTTGATTAATAAATTAAGTAAGTGTCATGGTTTGGGCCGGATTGACCAATGACAGACAACAGATGCTCCCCCCCACCTCTCACTCTAAGGAGAGGAAGGAGAAAGATAAAGAGATTTACGAGTTTAGAAGGAACTAAACTACTTTAATTAAATATTAATAATAAAATAAAAAGCCATAATATATACAAATATATACAAACCGTATCAAGCTCCCAGGGAGATGTCACCAGTAAGTGCTGGCAGAGTTCCAGACTGGACTCAGTGACAAATGGGAACCGGATTACAGATCTTGATTCAGGAACCAACATATTCGGATCAAAGGTAGACAAACTGACAGGGTTGTCCTTGGACATCAAGTCATTGAAGAAAGAGAGACATCAAAGAAGCAAGCCATTGAAGAAGGCTGGCTTCAATGAATCCAATAGGAGCTGGCNCAATGACAGACAACAGATGCTCCCCCCCACCTCTCACTCTAAGGAGAGGAAGGAGAAAGATAAAGAGATTTACGAGTTTAGAAGGAACTAAACTACTTTAATTAAATATTAATAATAAAATAAAAAGCCATAATATATACAAATATATACAAACCGTATCAAGCTCCCAGGGAGATGTCACCAGTAAGTGCTGGCAGAGTTCCAGACTGGACTCAGTGACGAATGGAAACTGGGTTACAGATCTTGATTCAGGAACCAACATATTCGGATCAAAGGTAGACAAACTGACAGGGTTGTCCTTGGACATCAAGTCATTGAAGAAAGAGAGACATCAAAGAAGCAAGCCATTGAAGAAGGCTGGCTTCAATGAATCCAATAGGAGCTGGC
>VXBO01009520.1:2258-33545 GCA_013400135.1 Rhinoptilus africanus
CCGCCAAGTGTCCCAGCAGCGCTGCCAGGGCCGGGGTGCAGGAGGGCGGCGGGGGGCCGGGGGGGGGACCCGCTTCCCAACTCCTCAGCTCTGGTTGCACCGGGAGGCTGCCGAGCGCTCCCACTCCCGCTGGAAGCCCTCTGGGAGGTGGGAGCTGGTAGAGCAGCTCAAGGGTGCGGAGGTGTGAGTATCCGGGAAGGGAGGGAAGAGCATCTCTCCTGTGGATGCAAGCTGAGGTGAGCAACAGCACCAGAGAGCAGGGCCAGCGGGTGCCGAGGAGTTTGTGAAGCCCTCGGATGTCCCTTGGTCCCTGCTTTCTCTTCCCTGCCATGGGTGTGAGGTGTGAATGCACCACAGCTGTGATCCTAGGGGAATGTGGTGCCCAGCCCAGCCCCAAATACACTGCCTCTGTCCTTCTGTGCTTCGTATTTCATCCTTCCATCCTTCTGTCCCAAGTCATGAGTGATTCCTTTTGTGCCTGTACCATACCCGTGTCACGGGGCTGCAGGACTCTGGACATCACTGGGATCCCAGTGACTTTATGCTTTTTAAACCCAAATCTTCCCCTGTCCGGGGGAATCAGTCTGTCCATGGCACAGAGGGAAGTCTTCAATCTGGACAAGCCTGATCCTGCCTAACTCTGAGGGACACTGTCCAGATGGCTGGGAAGTTGTTCAGGGAGATCTCAGAAAGCAAAGAAACTGGTGGATCAGGGAATGCAGACAGATTTTCATTCCAAATCTGCTTGCAGGGAAGCAAGAGTTCACCTCCTTGAGCAATGTTCAAAGCAACAGGGAGGGAGAGGACCATGCTACATTAGCAGGGTCTGGAGACCAAATCAAAGAGAGAGGATTAATTGGCAGCAGGGCCTTGCCCTGGGCACCCCCTGCACTAGTGAGGCAGATCTCTGGCCCTACAGCAGCCACAACTCTTTGCCCTGTAAACTCAAAGGCACCTGAAAAACATTGCATAGGCTGGTGAAACTGCGTCCGCTGTTTCCAACCACACCCGAGACAGGCTGCTCTGAACGTGAGCAGGACTTTCCCTCCCATGCACAGCACCAGGCTCTGCTGAGAGAGAAAAAAAAAGAGCTCAAACTACCCGCAACTCCACCCAAAACTCCACTAACATAACCCAGGCATCCAAACCTGGTGTCATGGTTTAACCCCAGCTGGCAACTAAATCCCACAGACCTGCTCACTCGCTTCCCCAACTGGGATGGGAGAGAGAATCATAAGAGTAAAACCAAGACAAATTTTGGATTGAGACAAAGTTTAATAGATAAAGCAAGAGTCACATGCACAAGCAAAGCAAAACAACGGATTCGTTCACTGCTTCCCATCAGCAGGCAGGTGTTCAGCCATCTCCAGGAAAGCAGGGGTCTGTCATACTTAACAGTAACTTGGGAAGACAAATGTTGTGACTCTGAACATTCCTCCCCTTCCTTCTTTTTCCTCCAGATTTATATGCTGAGCATGGCATCATATGGTATGGAATATCCCTTTGGTCAGTCCTCCTGGCTGTATTCCCTCACAACTTTTTGTGCACCCCCAGTCTACTCGCCGGTGGGGTGGTGTGAGAAGTAGAAAAGGCCTTGACTCTGTATAAGCCCTGATCAGCAATAACGTAAGCATCCCTCTACTGTCAACAGTGTTTCCAGCACAAACCCAAAACATGGCCCCATACCAGCTACTATGAAGGAAATTAACACTACACCAGACAAAACCAGCACAGCTGGCTTTGCACATGGGCTGGGGCTGCCAGTTGCTGAGGAGGGAGCCTTTCCCATCAGCCTTTCCCTGTCCCTCAGGCTGTGGCTGGTGTTGCTTCCCAATCCTGCACCAGCTGAGGTTTGTCCTCTGACTCTTCAGAGCCTTTCCTGTGGTTTCTGTGATGGACAGAAATACCTCAGCCCTGAAAGTGAAGGCAGAGTGCATCCTCCAAGAGTACGGGGAAGAGCTTTCTCCCCACTCCAGCTATTCACTGCAGCTTCTGTCAAAGCTCTTTCCATGGTCATTTGGTGAAAAAGTAGACCAGGTCCAACAAAGCAGAGAATTTGTTCACCACTATTACCATTATTTACCATTATTCTAGTGGAAGGTGTCCCTGCCCAAGGAAGGGAGGTTGGAACTACATGATCTTTAAGGTTCCTTCCAGTCTGAACCATTCTGTGATACTATGATTCCATGATTACCGTTTAGCATTTACCATTATATTTAGCATTTTTTTTACTAAGCAGTTCTACATATACAGAAGATGCTAATAGAGTAAAGAAATTTACTGTCTCCTTGTAATGCCTTGGAAGTACAAAGAGTTATCAGTTCTGCTACAGAAGCTGGCATGTGTTCCCTTTTCACTGTATCTCCTTCAGGGCTCTGGACTATGATTGCAATTATGCGGTGACATTTTTCAGCATTGTGCCACAGTCTCTAGCCAGCTATCTTTCCTTCTGCTGGAGTCTTAGCAGCAGGAAAAATCCAGCATGCGACCCATCTCTAAGCACACCTTTCCTTCTGCGTTTGCCTTGATTGTCTTCCCTGCTCTTTGGGTGGGGTCCCAGATGATCTTCAGTTAACGAAGAAAAAGGAAAAAGAGAAAAGTGAAGGAGATCAGGTGAGGGAAAAATTTAAGCTGCCAGAGGTGTACGGATGTAGCAGCAGAATATACAGACATGCTGTTTTCATCCATTTCGCTCAATGGGAAGCAGGTGGGTAAGATCAGGCAAATCTAGCATATCCATTTTCTTGGAAAGGAGGTGAGGAAGGACAGGATAGAGCTATTTTCTCCTGGGAGGAGGAGCTGCTGTTGCTTTGGGGTACATGAGAAGCCATCTCCACTCCCCTCCTTTGGTGCCTGCACCAGGGAAGAGCCAGGGGCGTCCTTCAGCGCTCCAGCCAGCCCCGTGCAGGGAGGTGGGCACGGCAGCACCCTCGCAGTGTAAATACTGGGAGTGGAACATCTCCCTTATGAGGAAAGGCTGAGGGAGCTGGGTCTCTTTAGTCTGGAGAAAAGGAGACTGAGGGGTGACCTCATCAATGTCTTCAAATACGTAAAGGGGGAGTGTCAGGGAGATGGAGAGAAGTTGTTTTCAGTGATGACCAGTGATAGGACAAGGAGTAATGGATGCAAATTGGAGCATAGGAGATTCAAGAGGGATATCAGGAAGAATTTTTTTACTGTGAGAGTGACAGAGCACTGGAACAGGCTGCCCAGAGAGGTTGTGGAGTCTCCTTCACTGGAGACATTCAAAACCCGCCTGGACGCGTTCCTGGGTGATGTGCTCTAGGTGACCCTGCNGATACCCACTGGGTTTTGTCCTTCTGGGTTGCTAAATCACCCCTGAGGCCTGAGGTGCCTCTTTGTAGGTCACCGTCGGTGTTTTTGCGGTGTCCCCACAAGCTCCGCTGCGCACCCACCCGCGGGCAGATGGAGGGGCAGCAGCACTGCCAAGGCGGCTGAGGGGACCGTGCTGCTCCTGGGCCGCCCCGCCGTGCTCCCGGCCGCGACATGGCTGTGCCTGGCACACAGCTCAGGCTGCCCACCGTGAGGGTGGTGTAAACGAACCTAAGAAGATCTTCTGCCACGTTGAGTCTCCCTTGAGAAGCCCTTCCCACTCCTGGACACCCCCTCTGGAGGGCCGTGCCCGGGGAGGTGTGGGGTGCGGGCCTGCAGCAATGGTGGCGCTGGCCTTCCCCACACCCTGCCTGGGCCGTCGCACCCAACACGGCTGGTCCCGGGGGCTGAGGAACGACGCTGCCTGGTAACTGCCCTGGTGGAGGTCTTGGCACCACCTCATGGCTACCCTGGACTGGGCACCTTCTGGAGCTGCAGGCCCATACTGATCTTCCCTCCGAATTTTAAAAACAGTAAACACCACAGCTTCATGCTGTGGGTTTTCTCCAGGCGGGGCAAGGCAAGGCTTTTTTTCCAAAAAGCGTGCGAGAGAGACAGAAAGATGATCCCGTGAAAAGACCAGCCTGTGAACACTCCCTCTCCCCTGGCGCAAGAGGGATTTCCTCTTGTTTATGCATTCTCTGTAGAGAAAAACCACCTTTCCGTCAGCCAGGGATGAATTTCCCTGAGCCCTGTGTTGGATCTCTGCGTGCCGAGGCTTCCTCGTGAATGCACCAGTTGCCTCTGGTGGCTTTTGGGCTTGGGTTGCTCTCAGCCCCATCCTCCACCTTGAGTAATCCACCCAGCAAAAAGTTGGGAAAGATCGGCATTCTCAACAGACGCCAGTGAAAAAGTGGCGAGTTTCTCCCGCACGCGGGTGCGTGCCTGGTTAAATAAGTTAATGACTACGTGAAACAGTGACCATATATCTCTGTTTCCACACGTGCACCTGATGAGTGCGCGTTAGCGGAGCTGCCTTGTGCAGGATAGCGGCGAAAATTATACCTAAGGAAGACACTGAGAAAACAGTATCTCTGTAAGTCATGGCACTTCTTCTCAATACTCGTATTCAGGGGTGGAACAAGCCTGACTTCACTCGCGGCAATGAAATGCCCCATTAATCACGTATGCCTTTGAAAGGGATATGTCAGGCTTGGCTTATACGCCTACATTGGTACCTGATCCCATCGAGACAATGCGAGACAAGCGCTTAACAAAGCGGCTCTAGTTAGTAACTTGACTTATTTGTTAGTTTGCTAGTTAGATATAAATCAAAGTGTCGTAATAAGCCAATGATGGAGCAGCAGCTGCAATCTAATTTAGAGGGAAACAGCCTCATTTTAGCTTTCCTGACATGAACACAAAAGACAGTATCAATACTGAAGCCGGTAGAGACACAGCTGTATAAAGCCAGCGAAAGGTCTGAACACAAGGGCAAATATATTATTATCTCAATAAAAGAAAACTTAAAATTAGATCAGATCTGTACTTTAACAGTTTTAAATTGCCAACAAAAGAATGCTGACTACAAGGAATAAACGCATCTTGGAGCTATGCTGTGACGTTTAAAATTAATTTGAGCAATCTGCTAAACGAATAGCCCTGTTTATGTCCTCAGCACTTGTGTGTGCACAGGAAAGGGTTGCCTCAGCTATGACCCTGATTGATCACACCTTGAGCGTAATCATTTCTATGGTAGATTGGCCTCCCAAATTTTGCCATAGAAGCCTATTAACCAGCTGACCTTTGAGGCGATTGCACAAAATACTGTGTAGTGGCAGCAAAGAGTGCTCTTAGGAAGGGCCGTATTTCTGGCTGGCAATATAATGGCTCAGCTCCATTGACTTCAATTTAGCTATATCTCTTGATACTGGCTGGAGACCAGATCTGTGGTATCTATTTCAGGAAACGAATTTAGAACCAACAAAAATAAATACTTCCAGATGCAGCATTGAATCAGCATATCGCATTCAGTGCTGCTTGAAAGTATTGAGTCAGTTGGTGCAGATAGATTTTTAAGAAGAGAGGAACAGTTTTATGACTAATACATTTATAGACAAGCCTGCTTTGTCTCTTGCTTCATAAAATACAGGTCACAGGATGTCTTTGCAGGTAGAACAGTTACTTGCAAGTCTAAGCAGAGAAGAGCACAGTATGCGTCACTCTACAACTAACTAGATGATGTTGGTTGAGGTTTTCTGCCTTTTGAGATTTTGGACATTGATGAGGCCAGGATGGTGAACTTGAGGAACCAGTAGTCTGAGTCTGCATAATGAAATGTAGCGCTCCTAGCTCTAAGAAAAGAGGAAAGCATGATCCTCTGTAAAATGATTTCACTCCTGCAGCTATTTGTATTTATTCTACCTGAACAGAAAATACAGTCCAGTGAAAATGCACCACTGAGACGGATTGTGATGCTGTGGTCCTCCATCGGAGATATGAAATAGGGAGTAGTTCAAGGGGCCTCCGCAGGATTTCTGTTGTGCGCAAGATCTGCAGAATATGGTATGAACGAGGTTGCAGGCAGCCTCTCTCGACTGAAAAGTCCTGTCAGTTCTCAGCTAAGATTTCACCACTAAAATATAATGTGTGTCCTTGCACTTGCAGTGTATTTTGGTTTTTCACAAACCCTGGTGCCTGGAGTGCTTTCTACAGTGTGGGGCAATCGCATGCTACCAACCAAGGGATTCCAAGCTCTAAGTGCTTTCAGATATTTTCACTCGTGTCCCCCTACAATTTTACCAGATGTGATTTTGCTGCTATTGTCGCAGGAACATTGAATCACTGTAGATTAGGGAATGACGCATGCTTGGTTATGGGAGAGGATGCATCTTTGGTGAGATGTGATCCAACAACTATATATCCCTCTTTTTCATGAGGAATGGCTCTTAAAAAGAAACACAGATCAGGGGAACATGTGATGGGAATCCCAGGCAGAGCTTTATCTTGTGACTTTGTTCTTTATGCTGCAATACAGAGCACAAAGTACTGAAGCATTTAATCTAAAACTCTGAGGGTTGGCATGGATGGTAATTCAGCATGGAACAGTGCATATGGAGTAATACCAACCAGTAATGTTTCCTTTAACTGCTTCTCATAATTACTCCATTCTGTGGTAGTGCTGACACGGGTAAGCCAAGTCGTATGGCAGATCACTTAGGTACAAGTGGTAGAAGTCCAATGCAGAGATTATTGCTCAACAATGCTTTTATTCCAATTACAAGTGCAGAAACTATACTGCATGTTGTTTAAGAAACCACAGGAGTGATCCAAATGCTGCAGTTTGGCTGCAAATACACATGGGAAGTTGTTTACAATCTACTATATAGTTAATTATCCAGTTTTATACTGTCAGGAGCATTTTTTTTATTATTACTGAAATTTTCTATGTGCGTCATTTTAGTCAGTGTTTGCTGATGCTGCTCAAATACACCTAGCACTTTTGCTGGCATGAGGTTGATGTGATTCAGCACCTGACAAACAAACAGAGGAAGTGGGTTCTTCTGTTAATTTTTTCCGTGCACAAGGTAAATACAGTGTAGCTGGTAGAGTATTTTCTATCATATCAAGTAGATGGATTGTTATGCTATTGCAAATTATAAGCAAACTCAGTACTCGACAAGGAAGAAGAGTTTTGGTCTTGGGAATCCTGTCGGTTTGATTGATGGCCAGGGCCAGTCGTGGTAAGGGAATAAAAGGTGGGACAGCTAAACTTCCTTATGAATATCGTTGTCCCTGGTACCAGTGTTCTTCCCATACCAAGGATGAGCAGTGTTAATTTAATTTTATATTTCCAGGAGAGTTGAATGAGTGAGGCCTCCACAGCTGCAGGAGAGATTACACATGGGCATCTGTCTCTCCTGGACTTCCTGGAGAAAACTGTATTTTAGCATATTTGCAATTATACCACTTGACTTTTATCCCATCTCAGTGCCTTGCACCATTGCAAGGCATGTTCATTCTTACTTACCTGCCCTCATGGTCTCTTAAAACTCCTCTGCAGATGGGGAAGGTCTCAGGTCTTATACCTGCTTGCTGCAACTGATGACACTGCTGTTCTGCAACTCTTTGTTGAACTTTTTGTCCCCTGAGTTGAAGGCCACCTGGAATATGTGACACCTACTGGTGTCTTCAAGTGTGGAGATTGATGCTTCAGTTTTAGCTCGGTGTGTTCTAGTTTTGCTGTAAAACTATTCACTTGGAATAGCCCCAAGCTAATTGTAAAAGACACCCGTTTCTGACTGGTTATAGTTAGGTTACAGCCACTTGTACTCTTTTCCCTTTCCAAGAGTGGGTGTAAGCAGGCTCAGGGGAACTTGGTGGATATAAAGCAGGCTGGTGACATTTTTGATGTTAGTTTGAAATCGGCCTTCATTTTTCTTATGTCTTTCAGGAAATGCCTTGAGAAGGCCATCAAATAAACACCAGTGGCTTGGGCAATACCCAGACAATGAGGTCTTTTGAGTACTGTAGATCAAATCCATTTAAGATACAGCGAGACAAAGTAGCCTGACAGAAGAGCTGGACCGGCTGTCACCCAGCAATGAAGTTTCCAGAGTTCATTGCAAAGTTTCAGGGCTGTACAGCTGCCTTGCGTTCATTTTTCATGCCCCTCCTTTTGGTCAGATAGCTGCAGCAGAGCTACTTCAGCAAACTGGGTTTCTTCAGCTTTGTTTGGGAAGCCAAACTGCCTGAATAGCAGTAGATAAGCGCTGTGACTACAGCAGGACTGCACGTTCTCCTGTGAATTTGGCTTCTTTGCCAAGCAAAGGCCTCTAGAGTAGGAAAGTCTACATTTGCAGCCTAGGTGATGAGATGACAGATTCTTGAACGCAAAGGTGAACCTATTTAGGGCTGAACAACCTCTTCCAGCCTTTCCTAGGAAGAGAAAGCGGGGCTCTAGTTTTCAGCCCCGTGGTGTTCAAGGAAACCTGCCACCACCTCGCCACCCACCCAGCCAGTGTAACAGGATGGGAGGTGGAGTCACAAGTGAAATTAGCCTTCTTTTTTCTTTTCCCTAATTTTTTCCAAAATTTGCGCTATAAACAGGGATTGGTCTGACAGAGTTGGGGACCCACCCAGTTGCTACCCTCCAATGTGAGAGCAAAGCTGTCTCCGTGCTGCTGAGGGAGACCGTGTGTATATAGACCTGGATCTGCTGCAGCCCAAGCTGGGGAGAGAGTTTCCTGCGCTTTCTCCCTTTCTGGACTATGTGGGGAGGTGTTGTGGGGAAGGGCAGGTCCCACGTGTGAGACAGGGATATCGGGCAATGCTACAACCCAAGGGTGGGGGCAACAGCGGTGCATGCTAATAGCTGCAGTTTGCAACAAAGCGGGTTCAACCCCGCTCTGTTCAGGCAAACAGTCCTTGAAGTCCAAAGGGGATTCTGCCTTTAAGGAAGGAGCACAGCAGCATCAGCATGGGGGCAGAAAATACCTCTGGGTTTGCTTCACCATTTTCTGCCAGGGATATGGGCCCCACTGCACAGTGCGTAAGAAAAGCTACACCAGCCTGTTGGCAAGAAATAGCTTGTATGGGTTTAACTGTAGATTTTGGTGGCAAGGCCACAGAGAATGAGGCCTGCTGCTCTCAGGGTTGAGCTGCTGGCTGAGCATTGAAGGCTGGGAAACCCTGGCCAGCCTCGCACAGTGCTGTGTAGCAAGCATGACAATGCCATGTAAAAGAAGTCCCTTGAAAGGCTTTCAGAAGTCAGAGCAGCTATACAGCAGCCGGGGAGCTTGTTAGCTCCCTTGCTACATCTGCCTTGAGACGAACAAGAGCCCCCATCAATGCCATTACGCCCTTCTGTACCTCAGGACCTGTGCCCACCCCACCTGCTCATGACAGACCCCCAGACAGACAGACAGACGGACAAGGATGCACTTGCTCTTACCCTCACACTTCTTTTTCTCCCCTTTTTCCTCCATGGCTTTTTGCTTTTAAAGGTTGCTGCTGACAAATCTATCTATTTGGGGCAAATTGTCAGTGAGAAACTTCCGCTCGAACTCTTTGGGACAAAACTGCCTCTTTGAAAGGGTAAATCCCGTTGCATGAAGGTCTGAACAATGGCCAAATGTGTTGCTGCTACTGCTGCCGCTGCTGCTGAGGCCGGGGCTGTGACAAAGAGCGGATTAATTGGTGCCGCGGCTGACTGGTTCGAGATGGCTCCACTCAGCCCGCGCTGCGGGGAGCCCCATTGACTGGGCCCCGAGTCCCACTTTTCACAAACTCCAAACAAAAGTCAATTTCTTTTTTATAAGGCGAGGGAAGAAAAAAAAAATCAGTTCATGTTTGAGCTCGGGAAGTTGACTTGTTGGATTATAGGGCGTCATGCTCTCTCTGTCTGTCTCTCCCATGCTTTAAAGTTGCTTCTCCCCCTAAGAGAAGAGTGAGGGGGGAAAAATGGAAGCAAAAGTGAGCCGTCCTCATCAGCGCGAACGTGAGAGTGGGTTCTGGGGATAGAAAGCTACCAAACAGCCTGGACTTTGTGACTGTGCTGGGGACTCAGCTGGAGCTCTTTTTTAGTGGAGATAAACTTCTCCAGCCATCTGATGCTGTTCTCAAAGGTGTCTGCAGCACGTTCAATCCTTACGAAGGGCACGAGACAGAGTTAGTGTGATCAAAGTCAGCATATCCATATGGAACTTCATGACTGGCAAGGTTCTCCTGCCCTCTTCTAACAGGGAAGGTTTTCTCACGTGAAAGTAGGCAGCGCAACTAGATGTCTTACATCCTCCTTGACTTCCTCTGCCCACCTTTGACTTCTGCCTACTCTAAGTATTTCCCACCAGGGAATGCGGAATGAGGTTCCCAAGTGGTACAACCTGTGCACTCAGAAAAACTGTAATATATATAGGAGCAATCAGAGAGACAGAGAAGAAAAAAGAAACAAACCCAGGGGATTACTCTTGTGCATACAGATGGTAACAGCCATTACCAAGTTGGCACAGTTTCTGTAGCTGAGGTTGTACTGGAGCATTTTGTGAAGTTAATCCCTGTAATTGGTTTGATAATCGTGTGGTATTTGAGATATCACTTCATCAATATTTAGCTTTCTTGTGGAAAATAGTGATCCCCAAATAAAAGAGAGAGGCTATTATCACATGTAACTGCTGACCCTCTCCTCCTGGCGGTAGTATAGTATCAGATCTCCTAGTTACCTGCAATTTATTTGCATATGCATATATTTTATCTTTGCAGGGGGACATTTCACACTGGGTTCTATTTCTCCCTGTTCTGCAGAATGGATCCTTTGATCTGATTCTCACCAATTGCTTTGACAAATGGGGGAGGGAGTAGTGCATTGAAGAGTTACAGTTAATTCCTCTGATTTTTTAAACATAATTTTCTGCAACCTACTCTTACTTTAATGGGAAACACTGTGGTTTACCATCTGCAGCTTTGCTGCAGACTACATGGCAGGCAAATAGAGCTTGAAACTAGGGTAGAAAGGTACAGAGTGTGGCAGTTTGATTCAAAGTTCATGATAATTCTCACGTGTTACATCTCTGTGCACTCTGCACGTGAACTTCTGATTTTTTAAGGTCCACATAAAGTGATTACATATTTTATTCTGTCCACTTTTCAAGTAGAACTATCTTTGTAAAAATGGGTACAGTGAGAACCGAACAGTTAGGAACATCTGTTCACGTTAACCATGTAGCTCTCTGCAAGTACAGCCTAACTTGAAAAGAGCCTCTGGCTTTGTTGCTGAGCTATAGGATTTAAACACACACACACATGCACACCCTGCCCCCGGACCTTTGACTGTGACCTTCACTATGCCACTGCATTTGCTTTTACCCTGTACGATGTTCTTTGCCTTTCGGCTATCCTGACACTGGAAAGACTCTGCTGTCTTCCCAGCCTAATCTTCTTTCTGTCTGCATTGTATATCTACATATAGTTTAGAATTAATCCGTCTCTTATTTTATCAGTGAACAGAGAGAGCCATGAAACAACAAATCTGTAGAAAGGTGAAATTATTGGTTTCATTATTCTCCCTTTTCTTCCTCCTCACAAGAATCCATCAAGGAAAGTATGAAGATATGAAAGGTGAAATCTGTTGAATTATACGTCAAGTCCAGCATAGAGGTCTGTAAGAAGCAGAGAGATCCTGTGCTGGGATTTTACTTACTGTTGGTTTTGCCCTTAAAATCTTTATGATTTGTTAAGAGGATCTTCATTAGTGTGCAGAAGACAATACAGAGAATTATCCTTCTCATTGTGCCCCTCTTAAGCTTCTGGCTGTCAGCTACCAACCTCTCCTAAATCTAAAGATGGCAATTTTCAGCACAGCAGCTGAGTTGTGGGGAACTCCAAGGGAAGGAATGGTCTGATATGTCAAAGGTGTTGGAAAAATCAAAGGGAAGGAGCCCGGAGAAGAGGCGGTTAGAATTGACTAGAAGGACATCATTAGTGATTTTAGAGAGAGCAATTCCTACGGAGTGAAGTGGCTGAAAACCAGACTGCTGAGTGTCAGAGAGGTGAGTTCAAGAGAATGGGAGTAAACTAGTCATTTGAAAGGATAAGAGGCAAAGGAGACGAGAAAGGCATAATGGCATGTAGAGGAGGGTTGTTTTTGCAGGGGCTTCAGAAGCTTACTTGAAAACAGACGAAGAGGGCGATCCATAGAAAGAGTATGCTGGTGAGTCTGGAGAAGGAAAGTGTTAATCAAAGAATGAGTAGGGATGGGAGGAGGCTGAAGAGACCCTAGCAGGAGTGGATGAAGAAAGGATTTTTCTCCAAGGATAAATGCAAAGATGCAGAAGATGAACACAAGGCTCCAGAGGCATTCACCAGACCATGTGCCTGGATGAAATAAGACAGTGTAGAGGCTAGCAGAATTAGTTAGTGGGTGTGGAAGGGCAACAGGGGAAATTGAGAGGAGAGTTATGGGTAGCTACCACCATATTGATGGACTAAAAGGAGGACAAAGTAAGACAAAGAAATCAGAGCAGCCAAAAGGTAACTGAAGAGTGGACAAGGTGCAAGAGGCAGAAACAGCCATGCAGCAAGGTCAGTGACTGTAGAGCTGGCAAATGAAACCTGAAGCTCTTAAAATAGGACTTAAGCTGCAAAAATCAACAAGAGAAATGTGATCAGCAGCAGTGAGGAGAAGGAATAGTTACCAGGAACACACTATAAGGCAGCAGATAAGAAAGCAGGAGAGAAGGGAATTGGCACCACAGCTGGCAAGCATAATGCAGTGAGGTAAGGAGAACTGGGGAGACAGCAGTGCCATTATGTACCTGTGATTTTGACACATTAATCTAGTTTCACGTGTGGCAATAAGGGTTTCCCAAGCTTGTAGTTCTGCCTCAGGTCATGTAATTGGGAAATATAAAGGAGATTCTTCAAATAAAACAGCATCAGCAAGGGAAGAATCTATGGATTATCTTGGGTTTTTTTTTCATCCGTGTAAAACCCTTGGAAGCATCAGAACTTCTCAGACATCATGATTTGCATTTTGGACAGATGGACCTGCCTCCTGAACCTGTCTTGGTTGCTCCCTACCTAGACAGTTGAGCGTTCAGCAAATGTTCTTCTATGACTGAGCAAAGTGCTTTTCTTTCACTCCTAGTTTTCCTTTTGATGCCTAAGATCAACATACAGGTGCCTATATCAACCTGGAGGCACTTAAAGTACCTGATTTTAGAGATTAATTCTTTGTCTTCCCTACATCTCTGCTATAGTGCAGTGCTGAGCAGCTCAGTTACCTTTCCTGTGTCTAAGACTGCTTTGTAAGTCTAGTCTAGCTCATCCACAAAGCTCTGGCAATACAAAAGGGTCTGAAGAGAAATAAGGATGTGAGTTGTGCTTTTTTGTATCACAAGAACCATGTGGATGGCTCTTGGTTTCCAAGAGAAGCAGACCTATTGCATTGAAACTTCACTGAAGTGATCCTTGCATGGGGTGCTATGTTAGTTGGCATGTTAGGCAACTGGGTAGAGTTGACTGTCTGCCAGACATGCAGATGTTATAGTGCCTGCCAGGATGCCGATTGCACTGGTTGCACTGTGCTCACCTTAAGCGTAACCATCTGCTCAGGCCTATTGGGTAAACGTGTGTAGCCTTGCTGTGGGGACAGTTGGGTATTGCTGAGTGTGAAGACAAGACTGCTGCAGAGCAACAAGGTGATCAGAGGTGATCAAACCTGCTTCTCAGAGCCCAGACTGCCTCTGCCAGGCTGCCAGGTAGGGAAAGAGACACCATCATTTTTCATCTAAATTAAACACATCTGGTATGAAAACCACCAAGAGGCAAGAACTGTGTAGCCTTGCACTACTTCGTATATGGTCACTTTTGAGAGTTGAGCTCGCTCTAAAGTTACAAAGGACTGACATCTCTGTTTCTGTGGGGTCCATGGGCTTCTCCTCCACAGAAAAGTTCAGAGGACACAGAAAGGCCATATGAGCCTCCTGGGCTGGGAAGCCAGCTTACCAAACACCTCAGGGGTGAGAAGATGGCAAGGCGGAATGTCTGAAGTCCAACTCCAGTGCTGCCAAGGCAGTTGGATTCAATGAGCTAGGGGTCCAAGACTTCACTACCAGTTTGCCCTAAAAAAGATAATTTTTGTGTTGTGAGATGACAAATTAAATACATTTCATAGAATCATTGGATGGTTAAAGTTGGAAGGGACCTTAAAAATTACCTAGTTCCAACCCCCCTGCCATGAGCCTTTTTGAGTAACCTTCCACTAGACCAGGTTACTCAAAAGCCCATCCAACCTGGCCTTGAACACTTCCATTTTAGGAGCCCTGGTTTACACTCTCTGCCTGTAACTTCTTTTTTATCATTATTTGTATGAAATCGTTGTTGTTTCTGGATGATAGCAAAGCATAATTTAATTTAACTGCACACCACCAGTTTCTGCAAGGCTATCTGGTAAAACTAATTGATTTTCTTCAGAAAAGAACAGACTGAGCTGCAGGGGGGCGTCAACCTGTAGCTGCTGCCTCTTTCACAGCCTGTGAAATATGAGTTTAATGTCAGAGTCAGAAAGTTAAGTCCAGTTCTGGGTACACAGAACCCTGTGAGTTGTGTCAAGAAGAGAAAATGAATGTCTCGGTTGATGCTCTGTTTGCACAGATCATTTATTTAGCGTGAAATAAAAAGATTTCAAGTATCTTGTTCATTACTGAGGAAGACATCTTACACTTTATTCTACTGAGGCTTAACCAGGTTTTCCCAATTAATTAGTCATTGGATTACTTAAGATGCAAAGGCAATTCAAAGAGATACAAGATATCTAAACCGTTTACAAGAGTCCTCTCTTGTATTGTATGAACAAATAGAGGAGATTAATTTGACTTGCCTTTAGAAACCTGAATTGCAGAGTTGGTTATCTCCTTCTCCCTTTATGCTGGGAAAAAGGCATTTTTATGATGCATTCCTCACATCTATTTCAGATTTTGAATTTTGGATGAGATTCATTGCATCATAAAGTACCAACTTAGTAGGTACCCTAAAAGCAGCTGTCTACTTCTGCCAGGTGAATCACAGACAAGATGTTTAAGAAACTTACTGTTTAAGACGGTAAAAAGAGCAAAAGGTAGAAAACCAGAAATATCGTCATGTCACAAATGGGGAAGAGAAGTGTAGAGGGAGTAAAGATGGGATTAATTTGACCACAAAACAGACATTTGCAGTACTAACTGCAAATGTTTGAGTTTGGTATGCTGACTCTTCATAGTCAATTGGGAGAAAACTCTTCTGGGGCACAGCTCATCCTTCCTGTACCAGATAGCCAAAACAGGCACTTCTGGGTTAGTAGTTGTATGACGCCTTTCCTTCCACTGATTCTCATGGCATCCAGTCTCACAAAGCTCAGATGCAGATACCTTCACATGGATTTTAAAAGTCAGGTGAGATGAATTCCCCCTGGCTTCCTGTCACTTGGGAGGTTTGTGTTGGTGCCTGAGAATGAACCCAGTTTTCCTCAGAATCTTAATGGTGATGCCCTTCTCAGAAAATCTCTTGGTTTAGTACAAATACTCTTTCTGAGGCAGAGCCTGGCACTGAGGACCCTGAAAGCTTTCACCGAGCTATAAAGGGCAATACCTAACCATTGATGTGTCATCACTTGTCTCCCAAAATGTCTGTCCTCTGAATGATCAGGTCAAACATTGCTGGGTTGCGATGTTCAGTTGGAGCATGGTAAAGCCCTGGACATCCATGTGTCCTCCAGCTGTCTGACGGCAGTGACCTCCAGAGGGAGGGAAGGCATACTTCTTCTTTTCCGTATCTTGATCCCAGACATGCCATTTGATTGCCTTTTCTCAGCAATCAAATTCATGTGACACCAAACCTCCTTTGGGACCTTGAAGGCAGAAATGTAGAAGGCGTGTTTAAATGAAGATATTTTTGAAAGGTGTCACAGTTCAAATTTCCTCAGAGTTACGTATCTAATGCCAGGCTGTTCCTAGAACAAACGGGACACTTGGGAGGATAATTAATTTATTTTGCCTCACCAGATTGGAGAATAAAGCAAAGAAGCGGTAGATACCATCTCACACACAAATTATTCCTTTAGAAAATGTGTACTTGATGGTAGAATCAAACCATCAAAAAGAGAATTTGACTATTCGAAAACTCTGACTTTTGGTTTAGCATGTTGCATTTTGCATGTCTATAGCTTTCATACCCGATAAGTTCAAGGCCTTTTTTTTTAAATGCTACTTTGGTGAAATAACTCCTCTAAAGATGGGGAAACTGAATCAAGGTCAAAGTGAATATTTTCCTCAGTGAACCAATGGCAGTGAGGGATAAGACTGAAGATAGCCTGATTTTCAGGCTTCTTTTAATCACTATATCATGCTTCCTCCTCAGTTAATCAAAAAATGTCTCCAAATTATTCTGTCCTAGGTTTGGGGCTTTTTTGGTTTTTTTTTTTTGGATGTAAATTTCAAGCTCAGTACATTCTGTCGAGGAATATGGATTGCACAGTCAGATGTTGATGCAGGGATGTACATCTATATGTTTATATTGGGGACCAATTATTACTGTCTTCTACTGTCTTCTGTTGTTCTCTGCTGAGTGGAGAAAACTAGGAACAATTAATTTCATGTCTCTTCTGTAAGCCAAAGAAGCGCTCTCTATCTTTACTTTCAAGAAGCAATTAACTTCAGGTTTATTAGTCAAGTTGTGCTATGAAGTTTCAATCTTTCATTGTACACTGTGAATTTTAATTACAATTTATTAAAATAATTTAATTGACTTCAGTCAATGG
Source organism: Rhinoptilus africanus (assembly GCA_013400135.1). Taxonomy (NCBI): domain Eukaryota; kingdom Metazoa; phylum Chordata; class Aves; order Charadriiformes; family Glareolidae; genus Rhinoptilus; species Rhinoptilus africanus. Next base: position 18,883 of record VXBO01009520.1, read on the forward strand.
GCGTGAATGAGGGCAGAATTTCCCTGAGAAAGCTGTAGACAGAAGAAAAGGCCACCCATCCTAAATGCCTTCTGCCTGCCCTTTTTTGGGTTGCATCAGACTGTTTGAAAGAGGGCTGCATTTATCATCTTTGATGCCTCCAGCTCAATGGTCAATTCATATTAGATTCCACAAAAGGCAGTGAACCAAATTCATCTCTGATACAATTCCATTGACTTCAATGGTCTTACCACAGGGATTAATCTGGCCTAATATTATAGTATTAGAATGCATGTGTGTGTACTATTAGCCCAGACTCTTTGCTGGAGATCATGCCGTGTAAAAGCTGATAGCTGTTGCAGTTGCAATTTGCTCGAGAAATCCAATTCCTTTTGTTGACCCACTGAAGTTCACATTCCAAAAAAAAAAAGAAAGAAAAAAAAGACCAAAACCCCCTCCAAATCCCTAACCAATTTGAAACCACAGCTGAATTTAGATGCATATTCGCTATTTTGGTTTATTATGCATGCAAATATTGGTATAAAAGGTGTTTCAATTATTTTCTAAGGCAGGGACCTATGCATTCTCTGCAGTCACAAAGAGTTTAAATGGAGTTATTTTTCCCTGCCTATAATCGTTCTCCCTTTTAAGTACCCAGGCAGAAAAAGTAAGTTTACTGCTTCTAGCACAATGGCTCTCTTCACTTTTAGGTTTGGGAGACCTGGGTGACCTACGAAAGTTAATTAGAAGGTTAACAAAGACTAAGGCAGAGTAGAATACAGCGCCTCTCCTCCAGCCAAAGATGTCATCCATTAATTAGGGAAATCGTTAAGGTGGCCTTTATTGAATCCATAGAAAATCGGCAGTTGGCGGTCGACAGTTTTGATCAGATTTTCCTCTCCCCAGTAATACTACCCTTAATCGTAGGAGACGCGGAGGGTTCGGGGTGGGATGGGAGGGGTGAGGGGGAAAGTGTGTGCGCGCGTAGGGGGAGTATGTGTTTCAGCGACATTACAGTTAAACAGCCGCCAATTGTGACGGCTTTGATTCTCAGGCTTACATGGCATACTTTTTCCATGATGTAATCTTTATTGAACCTGGAAGGTTGGGGGTGGGGGGCAGGGGGCAAGTGAAACTCACTGCTGCCGCTGCTGCCTCTCAGCCGCAGGAAGCCCTGGGAGTTAATATTGCAGTCATCATAGGCAGAGCTTGCTGCTTTTGCATGGTAATACACTATATGACTCCCCTTCCCTCCTAACCGAAGACTGTCTGCTTCTAGAAACGAGAGCAAACAGCCAGCTGCACAACAGACCCTTCATTTCTCCACGGATACATTCACGTTAAAGTTGAAGGGCCTTTTTGAAGATCTTTGATGTTTTTTTTAATACTTTTTTTTTTTCCCCATTATAGTACCAAAGTGGTGTTGCTATGGAGAATTTCAAGTGAAATGTTAGATAGTCTTGGCATTTTAACATGTATATTTTTTAGCCTAATGGGAGAATTGGCGGGGTGGAGGTCTTTACTGGTTGAGTTTTCACATTTTTCCTTACACGTTGAATAAGTTACATCAAGGACAGAGATTACAGCAAGTCCAGCCTGTTTGGTGTTGTAACCGAGTGACCTAGCATTGAAGTAGGGTTTTGTTTGAACATGGGAAGCCATCACCTTCCAGGGAAGGAAGGCAAAGACTGCAATGTAAGATGTTTATGTTAAAGCAATGCCATCCCAGAACATATTGGCTGGAGCCATTAGTTTGAGGGTTTTAAAAAATGTAGCTCTTTGGATATCTAGAGGAGCATATCCCATGCACCACACGGTGCAAAATGTGTTAGAAAGATTTTAAAAGTAAAACAATTGGATTAATAATACTTTAATTGGCAGTTTTTTTCATGAGAAATTATACACAGTTTCAGGCCATTAAAGGCCAACCAGCTACTAAAAAATCTTGTACTTCTTGCTTCTCATGTTCTGTTAAAAAGCTTCTTGGCATTGTCATGAATTTCTTCACCAAAAAGGAGTCAAATGTGAAAGACCAAGAAAAAATGTCTACATTTTAGAAAAGTTTTAATATGCATAGGGCACACACCTGCCTTATTGCCTATATCTTTCTGTATACTGCAGTAGATAGTACTTTATTTTATATGTAGCTTGTAACTCAAGCCCTCCCATAAAAAATGTCAACCTTTACTTAGTATTTTTAATATGCCAAATATGTCATATTGAAAGCATGTATCAGCACAGAAACAGCAGCAAAGAAATGCCAAGCTGCTTCCTATATGCTCCACATGACCCTCGGTTTTTCTGCATCCTTCTCCTTCTGTCAAAAGGGAGATGGAGCAAAATATACTCCATGAGTAAGGCTTTCCCCATGCTTTGAAGAGCTCCCAGAGAGAACTGCAATTTGACCTGGAGAGGTGTTGTGTTCCCACAGCTCTGTTTTGGACCTTTTTCTCTCTTAGGCTAAGAGACAAACTAACTCACTCATTGTGTAGCCACGGAGGTCCCCAGATAAAGTGCTATAAGAGGGTCACACACTATTATTCTTTTATTATGGAGCAGCAGTGGCTGTTCAAGAGTTACTGTGGATTTTTATATGTTTTCCTGCTGCCTTTTGTCTCCTAGTAGCAGTCCTGTGGCTTCGAGAGCTTCGGTATCTGACTAGGGAGGGTTCCTAAATTTAAGGTGACATCTTTGTGAGGCTTTGGAAATCATTCTGGGTAGGGAAACGCAGGGTTCCCGTTGCTTAGACATACTTTTTTATCACTGTAGCTTCCATATTAAAGTGCATGTGAGGGTGGAGAGCTGGTGTCAGTGTTAACTTCAGCTCTCCTGCAATTAGTTTCCTGGCAATGTCGAGCTGCATTTGTACAAACCCCCTGGTAAGCAGTGAATTAGTAATGGAGATATTGACAAGGGTATGGACAGGATGAAATACCAAGGGTGGGAGGAGATTCTTGTTGCTATAGGTATAAGAAGCATATGAAGGATGAGAAGGTGACTTACAGATTTATTTTTTCTCAGCTGATGCTCCTGGAGTTACAGCCCAAATTTGTATCTTTAGTATGGAATTTTACTGGATTTTTTGCATGATTTTTTTTTTCCCCCTTGGTGGCTGTGACTGGGAGCAAAGAAAACACAAATCATTGCAAACACAATTTTACAGTGATTTCACAATTAATACGGCTTTGAGAAGGCTGGTAAAAGGTGCACACGTATTACTTTTTAACTGTGTTCAATATAAGTGACTGAGAAGGGGGAAAGTGGGTCTGAGGTTTTTAATCCACTTAATTTAAATTTCCTAAAACAGCACAGGAAGGAGTCAGTACAGGAGACAAGGCAAAAGAAGTCCAGTCAAAACTGTAGGAAGTTCTCTGGATGTCCAGGAGCCTGGTTTTGGCTGCTTGTGCAGTTTCTCCCTCTGCCATCTTCTCTAAAAACATTTTGGAATGGATTTCTGGGGAAGTCCAGGTATCTAGAAGGCAAATAATTCCACCTAGCTTTAGGCATCTGCTGCTGTTTTAGTGTCCTGTGTGTCTTTTTCTATTCAAGGGAGACAGAGGAACACTTGGAAAGCTAATTCTTTTGACGTGTTTCAGACTCCCACGTCAACATGAACTGTGCCATCAACTTGCCTATTCCCCTCCTAGGAATATAAAGTGGACCTGGACAACAACTTCATCTGAGTTAGGGTCAGCCTTGAAATTGAGTGCTGTAGCTAAACCAGAAGCATTTTCCAGTAGATGGACTCCAGCATTTAACACCTTGTAGAAGGAATGGAGTATCACTGGAGAGCTATGAGGTGGAAAAGGAGCTGGCTAGAGAAGAGGAGAGAGTTGGCTATGCTGAAAGGGGAGCTGACACATCAAGGAAAATCACTCCTGGAGCTTCTCAAGAAGATTTATATTTTTAGTTAATATCTGAGTGCAAAACATAGCAACATCAGCTATGCAGAGAAGGACAGGAATATCCAACGGGAAAAGATGATGGCCTTTACAAATATAACGGAAACAATTTGTAATCATGTAAAATGCTCTTAAGGATGAATCGGAAGCATTTCTGCTTGAAGCCAGAAGTTCATTACGTAGAAATGCAGGAGAGAAAAAGAGACCTCCTTCTATTAGTGACCACACTCTGACCATGGGACACTTAAGTTATAGGGTTGCCAAGGAGGCAAATGAAATTCTAGTTTATATCAAATGAACTGTTTCCAGTAGAGAAAGGAAAACAGGAATGCTGTGCTCTGCCATGCACTGAGACTTCCTGTGGAATTCTGTGAACAAAACCTGCAGAAGTGGAGGGTATCACAAGTGACTAAAATGAAGTCTAAAGACCCGAGAAAAGAGCATGAGACCTTGCAGAAGGGATTAAAGCAACATCTGAAGGCTTTTCTGAAAGACTTGTGAGATGGCCTGAGACTGGAGGTAAAATTTTTTGGGGGCAGAAGAAGCTGGAACTAGTTCAAAATAGATGAATAAGGAACCAGTAACCAGATGGCTGAGGACCAGCAGCTTTTCCGGGGACAGGGGAGGCCAAGGAATCTTTGGCAAGCTTGAGGTTACTAGCTGAGCAGGACGGCAGTGAGGATTTAAAAAGCTAAAAATACCAACAGCACAAGGAAATCAGAAAGTTGCAAAAGTCAGAAACCTGATGTGGAATTAAGGCTGTCAGAGGAGTTCTATTGCCTAGCCTTAACCTAACACTGTCACAACTGCAGAAACCGGAAGGGAAGAAGTCAAACAAACAGTCCTGATATATAAGAAACTGAAGAAAAAAATAAATGCAGTGAATGATCCAAGAAAGTAAGCCCAGAATCCTTTATGTCATCATTTAAAGTGTAGGCCAAATCAATGGCAGAGAAGATGGACAACAACAGTGTTTCCCAGGAACTAAGCACCATCTCCAGCAAAAAAAACCAGACCCAGTTGTCCACTCCATTTCTGAACCAGGGCATGTGGTCCAAAACCAGAAACCAGCCCAGTGGCTGGGGCTCAACAGGGATCTTGGAGAAGGAAAGAATCTACCTAAGCTGGGGGGGAACCTGAGGAACCTTTCCTCCTGGCACCTCTCCAGCAAGGGCTGCCAAGATGCTTTGGCAATGGACTGGTTTAGAGGGACTCAGATGGGCTTGCAAAGTTCCTGCAAAGATCAGTGAAAGGAGGCCAGAGCCGTCCTGAGAGGTGCTGGAATTTGCCGCAGGGCTTGGATGCAGCTGTATGCTGAAAGGGGACATTGCTGTGGGAGAGAGACAGGAGCTCAGCGCTGCTGCCACTGTGAGTATGGACGAGAGTCTGATATGCGGGGTGGGAATCCTCCTCATGGCACTTCTGAGTGATTAGAAGGGATGATATAACCCGTTTGTGTGACAAGGAAAATGGTTGCTAAGGAAAGCAGCCCTGTCAACTGCTCATTTAATGGGGGCAGGTAGGGAAATGCCACAATAAGGATAGCCTGGAGTGTGGCCAAAACAGAGTGACTGGTGGTATCCAGCAAAAGCCCTTGCCCAGCTTTGAAGGGGAAAAGGTGCAGCTTATTGACCTGGAAGTCAAAGCGTGGAAGTAAAAGGGTCAGAGCTGCTGACCCAGCCATCTTAGGCAGGTCGACTGGCTGTTACCAGCTCTGAGGACAGTGGGCACCAGCTGAGCATACAGGTCATTGGGTGGGCATGGGCTGAAGTGAGGAGAGACCATGGTGGGGACCATGCAGCCTGCTCTGCAGCTTGTTGTGAAAGGTCAGTCTCCAAAATGTGGTGTCTAGACTGCTGCCCCTGCGGATGCTGCATGGATGAAGTAAGTGAGCTGACAGTATCTGATCCGTAGGGCATGAGTGACTTCGCTTATGGGAAAAGAAGGTGTTGTGACACAATCTGTACTCTGCTAGTAAAAGAAAGCTGAGGAGGATCCAAGATGTGCCCTGAGATCTGAGAAATCTTGGCAGTGAATGCTGATGGGCATCAGCAGCAGCGCCTGCAAAAGCAGGTTGCTTTGGACCAGCCCTGCAGCTTTGAAACTAATGCTGTGATGACCCCCGCTTGCTGCAGGTTGGCTCAGTGAGAGAGCAGCTGTAGGGCATATGAGCTCATCTTCTGCTGGACAACGCTACTTGGGAAGTTCAGATGCCGACCGAATGTGCTCCAAACATCCTAACCTTTTGTGTGGTGGGGTGTTTGGTCCAGAGAAGCCGAAGTTATATGAAGGAAACCCCTCCGGCTGCATGCGGTGGAGATTTGAAGGACAATATTTGTGTCAGTCCTTTGTGGAGCCAAAGTGCTTGCTAACACAGTGACATCCAGGGGATGTGGTGACCGTGCAGTTGTGAGTTATGGGCAGCAGAGAAAGGGTGAGTGTTGGGTTAGGACCTCTTTTAATGGCTTTAGTTAATAAAAAAGACTATGGAGCTGTGCTTCTGGTAAAGGTTCAAGGACGGGTTCTCTGAGACCTTAAGTCACTGGTTTTAGTTCATAAAGAAGACTCAGGGCTCATCTTTAGAGGCACTGACTGACCCATTAAACTGACCCACACTGTTTGAAGAGAAGGCATAGTCCAGACCTAGAGGTGCCTTCAGTAGTACCTTGGATGTTATCCATAGGTCTAGCTAAGGGATAAAATCACGCATGACTCTACAGAATAGAACATGCTGAAAGAAACAATGCCGTCGTAGGTGCAAGTGCTGTTGTGAGCGGGTAACACCTTGGATATTGCAGCGCTCCAGCCTGTTTGCCATACTCAGCTTTAAGAAGAATTGGCAAGCGGCAGTGGAAGCAAAGAGCAGGGGTGAAGGGCAGGAGACAGCATTTCTACTGCGTCAGTAGGCAGCACTTGAAAGTGCCGGCTTCTGGCTGACACTGAGTGATCTTGGAAGCGGTCACTGCAAAATAGGTCCCTCTCAGCCTGTCTGCTGTGCCGAGATGGCTCTGGGCACACTCGGAGACTGCTAGTAAGAAAGACTGCATTTACAACCCGCCTGGGATCAGATCAAGGCTGCCACTGAACTTGAGCTTCCTGAAATGAGAGTTGCTCTGAAAAGAGGTACCTTCTCATGGACACACAACCCGACGAGGGAGAGTTTTCTCTAACAAAAAGAAAAATATGGCTGTGCACGGGACTGGGCACTTTCCCAGGCAGTCACAGATGTGCAGAGTTTTGTGGGGCTCTGAATTTACTATGAAGGGCTTATTTGTGGATTTGCCAGTGTTGCAGAGACACGACATAAACTGGTGAGAAAGACACACCAACTGCAGTGCCTTCTGAGACTTGCTCCCTTTCAGAATTACAGTTGCTTTTGTCTTGGCAGATCCAATGTTAAAACCCTTTTATGTAGGCCCAGGTGCTAGTCCCTGTAGACTGGAGGCTACTCTGAAACAAGAATACAAGGGATTTGTGAAGTTGAAGATTTAATAATTAATTTATAAAGCTGAAGATCTAATAGCAGCAATGGTCTAAGTAATCCAGAGACTTTGTAAACAAGAGTTCAGAGAGGCAGTTGCCCTGGAAATGGGACAAGTGATGGCGTTTTGTACTCACGTCCATGTCCCAGGATAAGAAAGGTGCTTCAGACACCTTGTCCCAGCTGCCTGGTGGAAGTTGGTTACAAATATTGCCCCGAGACAGGCTGCTCAGGAAAACTAATCCTCTGAGAAGATTGTATCTCCACTTTCAATAATGTGTTCAGGTGCAAAGGTTTTTGGTGGGCGCTCTGAATGCTACTAGACATAGGATCATATACGCCAGAGAAATGTAGATACTTCCCAAAGACTTGACCTCGGATGTGGCAGTTGGGTAACTAAAAAATCTATTGGCAAATGTACCCATCCATGAATACTGCAGAATGGTCATTGCAACAAAGACCTCAAAGAGAAATTGGCGTAAAAGATAGGAAAACTTATACAGTGGTGGTTCTGGTACATGCTAATGATCTGAAATGCCTCATAGCTCAGTTCTGAGCTACACAAGAGTTTTGAAACTGCCAGATATTTGGAGAATGCAAAAAATCTTAGGCAAACTATTAAAGGATTTGTAGTGAGTAAAGCACTAGAAAAAAGCACAAGAAATTTGGCAACATTTGCAAAAATAAAACTGTTGGGATAGACTAGACATACAAGAGTAAGGAAGAAGCTGGTTGAGGATTTGTTAGAGAAGGGATATAGAAAGGAAACCCAAGACTTTCTTTCAGTCTCCTGAACTCCTCCTGCAATTGGGAGCGTCCCCAGTAATGGAGAGAGTCTGCCCCATGGTAGTACATGGCACAAATACACAGCAGACATTATACAGCTAAGGACTGTAGGTCACACCATCAGCTGGGAGAAATCAGCACAGCTTCATTTACTTTCATGGAACAACACTCATTTCCCCCAGCTGCAGATTCGGCTCTTCTGTGCTCTTCTGCTCCGCTAAGGGAGCTGTTTTTCCCAGAAACTTGGTTTGCTGGATGTTACTTTTTGCTTTGGGCACTGGGAGAAGACCAAGACACATCCTCCAAGAGCAGACCTTGGAGATAGCTGGGAAGGTAACTGCTTACACAGCCACCCTTTGCTACCTTCTCCTGCACCTGAGGTAAACCCAGCACTCTCGGTTAGGATGGTTCTCTAATGCTCTGCTGCAGAGAGGGAGCTGCCTTCCTGACTCCTGCCAGCTCTGCTATGCCTGTAAGGCCTTAAACTTAGTTTTGAGGAAGGAAATTTTATTTACTTTTACTTTTTGGGGGGGGCAGGGAGAGGAGAAAAAAAAAGCTGAGATGGGTCCTCAAAGGTTAGCTGTGTTCTAATCAACATGAGCCCCTGTCTGCTTCTCCAGAGCACACAGCCAAAGTGCATAGTTAGTTTAGAGCAAAAAAACCTTGTAACCTCACCTGCTGCAGTGGGAATGGATGAGAGGGGAAACTGGGAGGGGGTAGGATAAATTGAGGATATGACCTAGGAGACAGTGAAGGACAGAGACCAGTTTTCACCCTGTACCGCACCTCACCCAATAACTCTGATTGCTGACATGCTGTGAGGCTTTTCTATGGCATCCACAACTAAGGAGGAGGTTTCGGTAGGACTAAAGATATGGAGCTGTGTCCCTCGAGCTGGGGGGATCTGGGAGGGGCAGCGACACCCACAGGGGATGCTTGGAGGGAACAGAGGATGGCAGGTAGACTGAGGCACGGTGGGAATTATGGAGGAACTGGGGCTATGTCAGGTTTGCAGCACTAAGAGACTGTGCTGGGGACAGCAGGGGCCCAGCAGGTGAGGAGAGGAGAAATCTCTGCTTGGAAGGAACATCTGAAAGTCAGTGTCTCTCCACCATACGTCTGTCCAGCAATACCTTCTGGCATGTCAGAATGAGGGGAGAGGTGCCCCTGGGGTATCTCCTCCTTACCTAGCCCTGCAGGAGTCACCGCCTCGGCTCCTAGTCCTTGCACTGGCAATGCCTGGAGGTCCCAGGAGAGCTGGGAGATCCTCTGTGCTCAGCACCCGCAAATGCTGCAGGAAAGGGAGGAGAGCACTGCATGTCTGCAGGAGCTCTCCTGCTCCAGGGAGACCCATCAGAGATACAGACTGGCAGCAAGATCATGCTACTTCTCAATCAATGGATCTTGCTCTAGTAGCCCGTGGAACCAACGTTACTTCCTACCATGCCATATTGCTTGCAAAATTGCCGCGTAGCAAATAAACTGAAAATCCAAACTTTGCAGGTCGTGAACTCTAGGCTGCCGCAGGCTGTGCCAGCGCACGCCAGAGCTCAGGGCGCAGCATCCCTCCCCGCACCAGCAATCACACCCCAGCGCATCGCCCCGCCGAGAGCCTGCAGCCCCCCACGGCACCTCCATGCTCCCTCCGCCGGGGTGGTTATCCAGGGAAGCTGAGGAGGACCCGTTCTTTTAACTCCGGTGGGCTTGGGATCAGGTTTATATTCCTTTTGAAACCCTTTGCCACATGTGCAAACAAGTTGCACTGGGTGGTGTAATTTGAGAGCGAAATTAAATGAAGAGGTGACACGCCAACGGCGTACACAAAACAAGGGAAGCGTTTCCAAATCGCAAGCTGCCATGGAGCGAGGAGTTTTTACATAATAGCAAAATTAGGGTTTGGATGACTGGTATTCTTCAACAAACTTTTCAGAAATATTTCCTGGAGCAAACCCAAAGAGAGAATCCTCATTTACCCTATTCCTTTCAGAGGTAATTGAATTCACTTGTTTAGGGTTTCTGCCTCCTCCACCTTTCATTCAGCAGCGATGTGAATTCTGCTAATCTCTCTACAAAACAGTCAATCTCCTCTAGTCTCACTAACCATCATTCAGCCACCCAGTAATGAAAAATTGCTTTGATCCTCTCCATTTGCTTCACCTCCAAAAAATACCTCCATTAAAAAAAAAATAAATTAAAATCTTTAATAAACTCTGCTACCAAAAGAAATGTGTATGATTAGTTCAGTGGAATTTTTTTTTTTCCTCCTGCAGTGGGTTTTTTGAGAGACCCTGGTTGTTAAGAAGACTGCAAAAGTGGCTGATAGCTTTGGGAACGGGTATACAACGTTAACATGAGTGTCCAAATGGCTATGCAAGCCGTGGAAAACTACATAGAGGAGAAGAGGGAAAATGCAGGGAGCGGATTAGTAGCCACTCTTTCTGGTGCCACATTTAAGAGTAAATCTTGGTTACAGAATTTTCAGGCTATAGCCGTCCTGCTGCAGGCAGCTACCCAGTGCTGTATTCACACCGTATTAACTTGGATAAGCAGGACGGTGCTTTCAACATATAGTCAAGGAGGAGATCTGAAAACCATCTCCCCAGGAGATTGCGTTACTTGTCAGTCATCTATCTCCTAGCCAGAAGACCCTCCCTACAGTTTTTTGGGGCAGCTTACTGCAGCCTGTCCACCTTCATTGAGTGTACACTTTTTTACTGGTCCATTTTCAAATATTAATTTTCACAGCCATCGGTAAAAATGCAAATCTGTTCTAGGAAACACACCCATACCCCTTCTTCTCTGTTCCCTGTGGGCAAAGTTCAGAATTGCATAAAGTGTAAAAAATACTGTACTTCTGTCTGAGAGAGGATACATAAAAATGAATCCTTCCCAGTCCTCATTTTCTCCAGTTCTGAGGAAGCCACAAACACAGTCCTTTCTTCACTGGTAAAATTGGATGCCTTTTCTCATTCCTCTACATCCCTTGGAAGAGTGTATGGCCACCCTGATACAGCACAAATTTCTGCTAATTTCTGTGGTGAATTTAGAGGCTAATTTCCTCCTGCCTACTCTTCCGAGCTGCCAGATCATGAGATCTGCTGCTGTAAAATATTCTGTAACACCTGGAAAAAAAGTTACCGTGCTTTGAAGTCACGGAGCACTCTTCAGGCGAGAATCGCAAGGCACGCTGCAAACACTTGGAGCCAGATCAAGGGAATGCTGCGAGTGAGTCATTTTACTTGAATGAAACACACTTCCATTCCCCACACAAATATGTGTCTATATGTGTGCTTTTATTTTCCTAGACACATTAGTTTTAGTTATTTACCCATTTGTGCTCCAGATAATTACATGCTGCGGATTCAATTGGATGCAGATTTATTCTTCACTTCCTGTCCTAAATTCTCTGCAATTAAACAGCTGCTGTGTGCCTGGTGTAATAAATTTACACAAAATCTGGGATGGTTTGGCATAGCAGAAAGGTTGTTTGGCACGGGCTTAGGACGGCTACATTACGTACAACTGGCAACCCCTGTGTGGGTTATGCTTTCTCTCCCAAACGAGAATTGCCCTACCGCTGTGCAACCAGAACGGGCCGTTTGCACGACAGAAATGTTTACAAATTTATAACTTGCTTTACTTGGCTCTTTTGAATATTCTCTCCCAACTTTTAAAAGAGAATTTCCTTAGCTGTCCTGGGCTATGTCTTTTGGGAAGATCTAGTTGGAAAGGAAGAAGAAGAAATTCTTCAGGAAGCCTCTGTCTGAGGAAATACCTCTGCATCATTTTACCAGGCGGAGCTTTCTTCCCCTGCTGCTGAGAAGGGTGGGAAATAGAGGAAGGGGCTCTTTCACGTATTTCTATGTGTACCACAATATTTTGCAGCATTTCAATCAAATTTTAATCCTTTTTTTAAGCAAAATTTGTTATTAATCTCAGATCAGACAGTGATCTTACCCTTTGCAGACAGTGATCTTACCCTTTGCAAGGGCACAGTGTGCAGTATCTCTTGGTCCTCGCTGACCTGCACCCATACGCCTCCCTCGGGAGCAGATTTCAGCCCCCCGAGTCAGAGAGCTCCTCTTTGATTTCTGCCTATCGTCTGTGCAGAGTCCCCGACTCCCATGGCATTTTTGGCCTCAAATGACTGTGGTCGATGTGCCAGCTTGAGCGGCACACAGCCCTTTTTGGGGGAGCAGATGTAAGTCTGCACTAGTGGGGCTTGTAGACTGGAATTATCGATGTGTATGTACTTCTGTTTATGAGTTAGCACACGTGTCTTTTTGTTTCCTGATACCTTCTGCATAATGAAGTCAATGAGAGTTAAACTCCTCAGCTGTGATTCACATATTCATTAATCTCCTGCAGTAACAAGTACAAATTTTACAGCGCATACAGTACGCTTATTACCAGTGTAAACAACTTGCTGCATCCAAAAAAAGTGTTGCAGGAATTAGGTCCCATTGTATTGAGCTGAAGGGAAGAAGAGTTAGAAAAATTTGCTGTGCGCTGCTGCCTGGGCTCAGATGGCTGCGATCTAGTTATGCAGGGCAGTAATTCTGGATCTTCGAGAGAGAGATGTCGTTTGCACAATCGTCATTGGACTTTGCTGAGGCCCTGCAGGAATTGACAGGGATTTAGCAAGCCCTGGGAGTCACTAAAAAATGCCTAAAGAAATAGCACATCTGAAAGTAAGACACATTTTTTTTTCTTTATTTAACAGTTGAGGAGTGAAATGATACCCAGCCAAAAGCAGAGAGCAAATCATGTTGGGTTTCTTCAGCGGGAGCTCCCGAGGTAGCTTCCTTCCCAGAGATCACCCCGCAGCCTGGCTTTTGGGGTCGCACGCTAAGGCGCACCCTTCTCCCAAAGGGCTCTGAAGGCATTTCTGTGCCATTACCTGCTTGTCTCAACAGAGCTGCGCTACCGTGGACTATTGCACTATTCCCTCCAGAAACCTGCACGTGGTACCCGTGCAGCTGCAAGGACCGCAGATGCCTCTGGGATTAAAGAGGATGTGACGTGCCCAGGATAATCTTCATAGGAAAGGCTGGAGGAACTCATTTCTTTTCAAGAAGAAACATCCATCCCTTTCTTCCCGCTCTTTCCACAGCCTTTAACTGCACCTGTCCCTTCTCTGGGAACATCCTGATTGCTTTGACTTAAACAAACGACAAGACCAGCATCCCCTTGCCCTTGGGCATTTGCAGAAGGATAATTTTCCATCTCCCAAACCCCTCTGACTCAGCTCCAGTTCAGGTTACAGAGGATTTCCTCCCCTTTTCTTCCCCCAGGGAGCAGAGGAGGAACAGGATTGGGCTGCGATATTTCTTGTGCTTTCTGCGCCTCGAAGATTCAACTCTAATCCACATTTTCTTCCTCCTGTGAAATGAAGTCAGAACTACCAAGGTCCTGCTACAGGGGAACTCTGAGCCAGATAAAAATACTGCGTGGATGGAAGCAGTTAGTAGGTTATCAGCTCAAGGCCGCCTATAAAGATGCACGGAGAGGAGCATCTCCGCAAAGGAGGATGACGTGTTTAGTGACATAAAGTGGCTTGACTGTTAGCTTCTTTTTTTTTTTTTCTTTCTAAATGACAAGACAAAGCCACCTCTGCTCTCCTCCAGCTCCCCTCACCCTCCCAGCCATCCCCTTCCCCCTAGATGCTTGGTGTTTCTTCTTCTTAGAGGGGGGAAAAAAAAAAAAAAAAGGAGAAAGGAAAAAAAAAAAAAGAAAGGGAGACGGACATTTTCTTTCACACAAGCCCTCAGAATTACAGTTCATGAACTATTCAGTAAACTGACCGGCATGAACCTCCCTTCAACGGCCTAATCTAAGGGGTGGATCTATGTGTTTTGTTGCTTGTCAAAAACAATCACTGCTCGGCCCATTACATTTACAGCACGTCGTCCTTTAATTGGTGTAACACACTGAGGGCTGAAAGGAAGAAAGTCCTACAAAAGCCCCCGAGTGAATGAACCCTGACTCACACAAAAATACTCTTCAGAAGTTCAGAGCTGGGCACTAACAAGGGAGGTAGAGAGTTAGTTTGAAAAGGGGTTAAGTTCAGAAATGTGCCACCTTGAAGACCCTCCCATCAAAGCCATGATAGCATTGACAAGACGCAGGGGGAAAAAAGTTAATATTCCGGCCTTTCGGGCTTGAAGGGAAGGCAGGGAAGGGCTGGAGATTCCTCCCGGCTCCGCTTCCCGGTCTAACCCTTTTCACTTTGGGGCCGTTCTCATTGTGTCCTTCGACTGCTTCAGAAAAATACGAGAGAANAATTAACAAAATCGATGTTTAAACGCTCGAAGCCACACTTCGGGGGGAAGACGCGGCGACGGTGCCGTGCACCGGTGTCCCCTCGGTCCCCGCCGCCGCTCGGCGCTGCCCGCGGCGGGACCGGGACCGGGACGGGGACCGAGGCCGGGACCGGGACAGGTTCCGGGACGGGAACCAGGACCGGCCCCGAGCCCCTCCCGCACCGCGCCCGCCGCCGCGGGGGGACCGCCGGC
>VXBO01009520.1:45246-85697 GCA_013400135.1 Rhinoptilus africanus
CGGTGGGGCGATGTGCGGGAATGCTGCTGCCCTCTCCTGGGGGGATGCGGGCAGGCCGGCCGCCTGCCCACCGCCCCAGCCTGCCCTCCTGCCTTCCCCTGCCTGCCCTCCTGCCTGCCCTCCTGCCTGCCCGCCTCTCCTGCCCGCCACCCCGGGCTGCCCGAGGGGGTGCAGTGTGGGGCCACCCCATCCCCTGCACCAGGCAAACTCTTTGGCTGAGGGTCGCTTAGGGGTGGCAAACGTCCCCTGTCCTCCTCTCAGGGCTGACGGCTTGGTGGAGGCAGCGCCGCTGCCCCAAGGTTCCTCCGCATTTAGGTTGCACCCCTTGCTAGAGAACCCAGCAAGGGGGAGACCCTCTTCCCCCCGGAGCTACCCAGCCGCACGCCTCCTGCCCAGCAGCTTCAGGTGTCCAAGCGCAGTGGCCTCACCAGACGCGGTCCCCAAACCCGCAGGCTCTGCCTGGCCTCGGCCAACACCTCGGCAGGGCCTGCCCGGAGGCTGGGCAGCGGGGTTCAGGGAAGGTCCGGCACCCAAACCTGGGCCCTCTCCCTGGCCAGTTTGCAAGTACAGGCCATCTGGTACATTTTTGCCCAGGCGCTGTCATTTCTCTCTGTCATACCCGTGACATGGTTTTCCTTTGTGTCCCATCACTTTGAAAGCCTTTTCTTCGGAGGTGGGTTATTCAGCCCGCTCAGGCAAGCCAGATGCTCTCTGTTGGGCGGTTTGCCTGCCTGATGGCATCTTTATCACCGCCTTTACGGTCATGGTTTCACCTGACAGCACAAATCCACCCTGGCCATTTCCGTGCTGTGACACTTACTGGCACAAGGTGACACCGAGCCGGCGGAGGTGGGTACGGCTGGTCACGCAAGAAGCCGGTCCAAGGAGCGCTGAACTCCCAGCAGCTGCCACAACCGTCCCGCCACCGTCAGCCAGCGCTGCCTCCCGTCCCCGGTGCCGCGTGCGGGCCACCAAATCAGCCGCAAGAAATGGATGGGGCTATTCCTGCCTGCCTGGCTTATTCCTGCAGGCACGGCGGTATGGAGTTCCAAGGGTTCTGCTCTGCCTCTCTGATGTGTGCCTGGCCGGAGAGCTGAGAAACCCAGACCAGGTCAAAATCCCGCGGAGGTCACTGTGACATGGGCTTTAGCGACATGGCACAGGCACCAGGTCAAGGTCCTGCCAGACGGAGAAGTTACTGGAGAGCTTGGCACTCCATCCCCCGGCCCGTGGCAGGGATTACCCGCTGCTGCACTCACTCTTCCTGCCCCGGGAAGAGTTTTCCTCCTGCCCTGGGAAGAGTTTTCCTTTGGCGACTGTGGTTTTGCCGGGTAGGGGACGTTTGGGACCAGGTGCCCACAAAGGTGCCCAGGTGAGACAGACCGTGGGAGGGTGCTTTGACTGCAGAAAGGCGCGGTTTGTTCCTCCCTCGTCAACTCTTTTCTCTGGCTTGGGGATTTTTAAAAAAAACTTACTTATTTTTTCATAACGGTGGCTGTATTTTCAGCGCGTTTCAAAGCCGCTTCCCCGCCGACAGACACGTTTAAATCCCCTTTGCGGGTGAAAGGAGGGTTTCCTGGCGGAAATGTGTGACGCTGGAACTGCGCTGCCAAGGCAGCAGAGCGTGTCCCCGGCCGAGGGCACCCTCCCGGCCACCGCACCCCCCTTCCCGGCCACCGCATCCCCCTTTCCCGGCCACCACACCCCCCTCCCACGNCCTCCTGGCCGCCTTCGCCGAGGGCAGCGCGGCGCTGACGGGCTGCCTGGGCCGCCGCGCCCGCCCGGTGCGGCTCTGCCAGGACTGCCACCGGCACTACCGCCGCCTCCTCGCACAGTACGGCAGCATCGCCCGCGCCGTCGGGGTGCGTCCGGGATGGTGGTGGTGGGGGAACGGGCCGGTGAGGGCGAGGGGGCTGGCAGGCGGCCCGGTGGTGGGTTAGGCGGGGAGTAGGCCTGGGCTGTTGCCGGGAGGTTTCCAGTCGTGTGAGGTCCGTACCGGAGCGCAGGGAGTGAGCTGGGAGCCTGTGGGGTGCAGCGCTGTCGGTGGCCGGTGCGGCGGCCAGGCCGGTGCTGGCGGCGTGGCCGTGGGCACCGGCTCCACCCGCGGGGGGAACAGAAGCTCCGCTCCTCTGCGCAGGTGGAAAAACTGGAGTCGTTCTTGCTGATGGAGCAATACCCGGAGGAGCTCCCTGACCCGCAGGTCGCTGTACGGCACTAATGAGGAACGCGACCGGGCCCTCTTGCCTGGTGCCTCTTGGAAAAGCGACGGGCTCTGAAGCTGGGTTGAGTGATGCACGTCCTTTGTGGGCGGCCCTGTCACAGTCTCCTTGGCCTCAAAGCTGGCGGGAATGTGTGGCAGCAAACCAGAAGTCCTGAGCGCTGGCTGGAGCCTGCGGACCCCACCAGTGGGAAACCTTGTCTGAAGCCGAGTTGTCAGTTTACATCCTCCAAGCTCTTGATCATCATCTTTTTTTTTTTTTTAATTTCTTAATGTTGGAGGTGGTTCATGAGTAGTGTTGCATGTTCTTATCCAGTTTATCAGTTTGCAGAAGTTAGTCACTAGGTGATGTGAGGATGACAGTACTGGATCAGACCACTGATGGACTTTTGTCCGTTCTCGGATGATGGCTAAAGCTGGAGCCCTGCTAAGAGTACAAGCAGAGAGCAAGTTTATAGCAGCATGTCACCCGGATTGTGCTTCCAGTGTAGAGATTTCTGAAGCTGTATTTAGAATCACCACTGACAAGAAAAATCTGTTGCTCGTTAAACCCAGTTAAACTTCTGGTGCTGCAGTATGCTGCTGCAAACTGTTTCACAAGCTCAGTTATTTGTTCTGTGAAGTTACCTGTCACTTTCTGGTTTTGCTGTGTTGTCTGCCTGTTTCCCCTCGCCACACCTGTGCTTGTACTGGAAAAGCACACAGATGTTTGTTTGGTAATTGTCCTTTCAGGGGCAGATATCTGGCCAGTGGTCTCTTGTCCTAGTTTGCAAAGGTGTAGTCTGTTTATTTGTCTCTCATATGGAAGGTGTTTTATACTAGTGATTAGGTAACCTGAAAGCAAGAAATTGGGCCTGTAATTCTCTTGGGTACTTTCAGCACAATGGTTTGGCTAAGATTAGGTTGCCAAACATATCCCAGCAGGACTTACAATGTGTATGAACTCATTGCAGCTGCTGTTCTTGAGTACTGGGAGTCAGACTGGGAGGGCTGGTCCAGCATGTCATCTGGAAGACACGTCTGTGTTAGAGAGTGTTTGGCTTTACTTCTGTGCATGGATTAACTAACCAAATAAATAAATGAGGTGACCTCTTAACGACCTCAGCCCAGCAAGTAATTAGATATATGATGTTTTTATCTTTGCCATCCTGCAGTAGTTATAGTGCAATGTGAAAGAAGCAGCCAAGTTAAGTTTTGGACATCTCTAGCTTGTAAAATCCTCCTCACTAGGCCAGGGAAACATCTTTAAGGAATGATGTGGGTCTACTTGATTCAATTTTGGATTTAAAGTGCTTTTTACCACTCATGAGTCCAGCTGGCGAGGAAGTTTCACAGTTAAAGGCCTTTATGAAGCAACCAGAGAGTTTCCCACAAAAACAACTTTCTTGCATATCTGTTTGCAATTTAGGAGAAATGAAAGCAGTTGAACATAGGAGTTACCAGATGTGGCAATATTTGACAGTTGAGTCTCCAAAGGAGACGTCTTTGTTAAAACAGGTTAATTTGAAAACGAAAAGCAGAATCTGGATCTCTCATAAAGCTCTGTAAGAAACATGTTTCTCGTTAAAGAGATTATTTTCTCATATCTCCCACGTCACTTACCAAAGAGGCTTTTGGCAGCTTTGGCCATTTTGAGGAGTGCTTAAGTCAATTTATCAGCCAGAAACCAGAAGCTAGAGCACAGGAGTCAGCTGACCGGAGGTCATGGTTTCATATCAGTGGTTTGAGGGAGAAAATAAAGCTTTGAAGGAGAAAAACGTATTTCTGAATTCTGATAGAGGTACCTCCTGTTTATTCAGTAACTGCTTTTGTAGTTGCTTTGCATTTGTTTATTTATTTTTTTTTTAACTTGTTCCAGAGAATAAGTTGCTGTAGGAGTTGTGCCAGTGCCTGCTTTGAGAACGGGGTCTGTTGGGTGGCTCGGCAAGGCAGATGATGGTGGTACTGTCACCTGGGGAGGACAAGAGCCGACCTGGTCATAGGCTTGGGAGGAGTGTCCATGGGCGCTGCTTTGCGAAGGACTGCTGCCTTCCTGGTATTGCTGCATCAGGGGAAGTTTGCTGCCGATACAGTATGGCTGTTTTGGAGGTTGTTTTCTGTTGTTTGGGTTTGGCTTATTTTGAGACCAGTCTGTTGGTTCAGCCCCTTCAAATATTCCTTCAGCCTAACGAGAATGACCCCGTTCATCTCTCTGACTTCACGTGCCTTGAGCTGGCTCCTGGTGGGGCAGCGGCCCAGAAATGGATGAATATGAGCTACCTGGCAGGAGAGGCCCTGTCTCTCTGCTTGCTTTTATTTTTTAATTTTTGCAGTCACATGCAGTCCTAGTGGGCCCTGGGAGACCATGTGCTGCGTTGCTTGGAGTGTGAATTGAAGGATTGAAAGATTTTTGTTGTACCGTCAGTTCTGCCCTGGATTCTGGAAATATCGATGTGATGCATTGTGATTATTTAGCTGTGATTGCCTAAAATACTTGTCAAAATGTTACCTTTTGTATTTTAAACACTTGATTGCTTTTTTTGTTGTTTCCTTGTTCTTCTAGAATTCTTCCGAGAGCCACAATTGTGCCAAAAGCATCTTGACCTCAGATAGGCTGCAGATAGTTGTCACCCTTTCTGAATTTTTTAATGAAACCTGGGAGACAGCCAACTGTGCAAGTATGTGACTTGTTCTGTTGCTTTCATGCTATTGTTATGACTTATCCCCTAAAATTTGCACAGGTCAGAATGGTATTTATTTATTTAAATGCAGTCAGTAGATAACACAAAAATCCCAAACTAGAGCAACTCCAGGGAAGGGTATCAGAGCTTTTTATTCTATAAGGCATACTGCCAAAATCTGAGGGCACCAGTCTGTCAGAAAACTTAGTTGTTGTATAAATATTTCTTTTAGGCTATTCTTTCTAAAGGTAGTGTTCTGGTTCTGGTGGGGATAGGGTTAATTTTCACAAGAAGCTGGGATGGGACACAGCTGGTCATCAGACCCAAACTAGCCAAAGGGGTATTGGGTACCATCTGATTCCATGCTAAGTATATAGCTGGGGGAGTGGGCTGGGGCTTTTCCTAGTTCCCATCAGTTAGCCGTAGTAAGTTAACTGAGTTTTATATATTCCCTTATGACTATTATTGTTGTTGTGTTGTTCTTTCCCTTGCTGTTATGTTAAACTGCCTTTATCTCAACCCACAAGTTTTGCCTTTTTCTTCCAATTCTCCTGCCTCTGGTGGGGGGGTAGCGAGAGAGCAACTGTGGTTCTTTTTCGCTGGCTGGGGCTAAGCCACGACAGCTAGTCACGTCAGCTTTCTTTTTCATCTACAGACCTTGCTGGAAACTTCCCTTGGCTTCATTGAGGTTTCTTCTATTTTTCTTTGTCTTCCCATTTTTTTAAAAACTTACATAAGACACTTCTCCTTGTTTGTCAGTAACTCTGTAATGCTTACGCATTGAACAGTATCTGCCTCCACAGCCATGCTTTTAATTTCATTTTATGGGTGGAGAGTATCCAAGTCTATCCCAGTATCTCACTGCCCCCGTGCTGATGGTGCTGTGCTGCACTCACAGCGAAACCATGGCTTTTTGCCATTCCCCTGGTGTGGGAAGTGGGACCCTACACTAATAGGTGCACTAAAAACCAGAGGGAATAGCACTATGGAGTTCAGTGTTAAAGACTCTGGGTTTTCTGCAGAGTTCCTTGAGAGTCCGGAAGAGTTTGTTTCCATTTGTGAGTCTGGGCCATGTGAGGGCTGGGAAGGCAGTGCTGGAGGAGCTCTGTGGTCTGTGCTCTCCTGCTGTGCTCAGCTTGTGACCAGTGTGCTGCCTGCCCAGTGTCCAGCTGAAAGCTCGCCCTCAGCACTTGTGGCGCTTACCTTCTTTCGTGAGAATTTGCTCTCCTGGTGCTGTTGTGAAACATCTAAGTTCCCAAACCACTGTTGTTTTCAAAGGTCTGTCTGTCTGGTTAGAGCACCTGAAGTAGGGTGGGATGGCTGGAAGTAGTACTGCGGTAGGGTTGCGCCCGTGACTGGGAGGAAGGCCACAGAGTTCCCCTCAAAGCTGGTGAAATGGCCAGCTCTTTTCTTTAAGAAAAATAACCTCCACTCTGATTCTGCTGTTGTGTCCGTGGTGTAGCTGTTTCCTGGACACTCTGTTTCGTCTCCGCTGCTGGTGCTTCTGCTTTTGCATAATGGCTGTTACTGTTGCTGGGCAAAGCCAGATTTGCAGGGTAGAAAATAAAAGTAATGCCTTGTTTTATCTTAAAAGTCCAAAGATAATTCAGACCCCCTCTTCAGAAAGCTCTTGATAATAGTCTTCATCTTTCACTTAATCAAGGCCAATTAATTCTGAAATATGTTCTCGATGAAGGGTTAGGTCAGCAGGTCTGAGACATCAATGGCAGGCAGATAAGAAAACCGCAGTGCTGACTAGACCTGTCCTTTATAGTCAAGAGCTCTTTTTGCAGGAGTGGAGTGTCTGGGGCTTGTCGGCTATGGAAATGTTAGAAATTAGAATATCCTGATGTTTTTCTTTCTCTTTGACAGATTGTTTAAAGAACAGCAGTGAGGGATTATCAAACTCTACTGTAGAATTCCTGGATTTATTCAATAAATCTCTGACATGTTTTGAACATAACCTTCAGGTATTTATGCTGTGTATTTAAGAGAAGCACTAAATCCTCTAATTGCTAGCAAATTCTTACGTATGCGGAATAAACTGCAGATGCATATTAGGCAAATAGACTGCTGGTGAGTTTGTGAATTTTAGGCAGATAAAGCAATGATCTGTAAAACGCAGTTGTTTACAGATTGAGAGCCTAAAATTAATTCTAATTGATATTCACCTTGACTTCGTTTTGTGTGTAATTGCAGTGCTACTTCACATCAGAATTTCTGAATTCACAATGGTTGATAATTATATAGTAAGAAACATTGTGTCTGCATGCTGGAAGTCTCTTTTTCTACCTCTTTGGAGAACTGTTGTCTTCTGACTTAACAATTCAATCTTTAAATAGCCTTTTGATAACATAGACTAGTTTGGAAAGACCAGTAACTTAAATCATTATAACAATTCTTTTGACTAGTAAAATTATGGGTAGACAACATTTGTCTGTATTGCAAAGGCAATTTAATTCACTTAGTGAAATAAATGTGGTAATTGTCCTCAGAGGAAATGCCCTAAGAAACTGCATATTCCATTTTAGTCAGAAACTGGCCAAGTTCTGGGATCATTCAATGGTAAAAATGGAAAATGATGGGTATGAGACAGTCTCTGAGGAAATTGTCTTCTTTTTTTTTTTAATTATTAATGATTTTTAGGAAATGTGCCTTTATAGGCCTTGGCCAGGAGCAGTGAGGACTGGCCTATTGATTAGTTCAGTGTCTGAACTAGAGCTTAACCCAGTGGTCGGTGGGTAGCTGATGCAACTATTACTGGGTTAGAATCTTTAGAGTTTGTAGTTTTGTTTTCATGTGTGTCCTGTTGCATTTGGGGGTGGTGAAGGCCACAAATGAGAAGGATTACTTATTATGGCGAAGTCTGTCCCTGTCAGTACAGCTCAGCAGTAACAACAGTGGCTTGTTAGGTATGGGCAAACGAAAACCAAAACACAGTATTAAGGAACCCAATCGCTGGCTCCAGAATAACATTTAATTACTGGTATTATTTTTTTCTCCTTGTGGGAACTGCTACTTTAAAAATTAGTTGTCTTCTTTTTTTTTTTTAAAAAAAAAGCTGCTAGTTCAGGGAGCAGTTTGATATGCATAATCTGCAGGAAATGGATCCTGTCCCTACTGAAGTAGAGTTGGTCCCTTTTCCTCCTGCATTCTCATGTGAGGTGTCTGTCTGGGCCTCTACTCCATCTAGGATGCTAGAAATCTGGATTTTGGTTCAAACTTGACTCTAGTTTTTCAGGCTTTTTTTTTTTATAAGGCCTTAAAACTCTATATAAATGCTGTTTTATAACCCTAGGGACAAACCATCTATCTATCGCCAAATAACTACACAGAAGTATGTAAAAACTGCAACCAAACCTACAAAATGTTGAATGACCTGTATAACAGCTTGCAAAGGATGAACAAGCAAGGTGGAGAGTCTGGGCACTCCGTGCACTTGTGTATCGATGTGGAAGATGCAGTAAGTATTTATTAATGAGAGGCCTTGTCATGGAGGTCTTTATTAACCTGAGCCATTTACGCTTGTCTTGCTAGGGATTGCCTTTTCCCTTTCGGTGTGGGAGGGGAGGGTGTGAGCAGCAGTGCCTTTGTCAGGCTGATGTCCCCAAGGGAAGAAGTTATCTCGCTCGGTCCTATCTCGCTAGGTCCTGCCCTCAGTCAGTGCAGCAGGAGTGTGACTGAAGCTCCTGATCACCCGAGTGCATTCCAGTTGGAGTAGCTGCCCTTTAAATTCTTGTTACTGTGAAGGGAGTGGATTTAAAAAAGAAATAATAAAAAAAAATCTCTTAGTCTTCTGGCTTTTAATGCAAAGCTTTACTGCTATTGTTCTAGCCAGTGTAATAATTGATTCCCTATTAGAGCAGCTGTTTCTAGGGGACCTCAGCATCGGTGACATATGTTTGGGGAAAGCTTTGTTATATCGTGGGGTTTTAAGTGGCTGGGCAAAAGGAGCATTGTTGGAAATGTGGGATTAGCCCTATCCCTGCAGGCTGTCAGCGAGTACTCTGGGAAACAAGCATGTGGCAATGTCTACGGTATATCTGAGCATAGCCTGCTTTTGAAGCTCATGAAAGTTCTCATGTGACATCTTGGCTCTGTTTAAATTGTCTGTTTCTACATTTTCAGGGGTTTGCTTGCTTTTGAGGGGAGACATGTTAAAATGTTGTTTTGTGTGATCATATTTGAACGCCTGAATGTCTTGAGGCCTGAGTATTTGCCATGCTGCGCAGCAGATACGCGTGTGCTTGCTTTCATGGCTTGCTTATGTTTTTCCTTTAGATGAACATCACTCGGAAGCTTTGGAGCAGGACTTTCAACTGTTCCGTTCCCTGCAGTGATACAGTCCCAGTGATTGCGGTTTCCTCCTTTATCCTCTTCCTGCCTATTGTTTTTTATCTTAGTAGCTTCCTTCACTCAAAGCAGAAGAAACGGATACTCATTTTGCGTAAGTGAGGGTGCTGGCATTTCACTGTCAGAGGCGGGTGGTGCCAGGGACTCGCTTGGCTCTCGTGGGAGAGGGGGCCCAGCCAGATCTGCCTGCAGCTGTGCTGACGGCGCTAATAGCGACTATTAGTCTGCTGCTGTCCCCTGAAGAAGGGCGGTAAAGAGCTTCAGCCATATCTTTTCATTAAAGTTTCTGGACGTGAATGGAAAGCTGTTTGCAAGTCTGCCTCGGATAAATAGAGGGAGTGGAGAGACTAGTTTTGTGGAATTCTTTGTGTTTAATTTTCATATAATTTTTCCCTTTCTAGCCAAGCGCATCCAGTCAAATGCCAGTCTTGTGAATATCCAAGAAAAATACAGCTGAGCTGCAAAACAAAACCTGAGAACTGCTGCTGGTATACAGTGGGTACAATTGTGTTGGAATGAGGCCGGCACAAAAGAGGAGTTAATTATGGTTTAGTGTAATGATACAGAGCAACACAAGTTAAACAAAATGCTGTCTGACTTCTAAGCGAGGATATTAACAAACATGACAAGGCAGGGCTGTGTGACACTGTATGGACTCTGGTTTTGAAAAATCTGTGGGTTTTTTTTTCAGTCTTGGGCTGAAGCTGGTGTTTTTCTTTTAAGCTTTTGTACTTCTTATCAATAGAATAGCTACACTTCCCTTGCACGGTATTTTTCCATATCTATCATATTTGTTTCACAGAAAACTGAGATTCCGGATCTTTTGGAGGTGATTTTCATAGGCAGACAAAACTTGAAATAATATTTCATGTTCCTGCTTGAAACAGTATGTTTAATTTCACATAATATTCAGTCTTCCCAGACTTGGGTTGTACAGGAAACCTTTAAAAAAGAAAAAGTTCTCATCTTTCCTATACTGATATAAAGTGCTGCTCCTGGTATCTGTTAAAAAGAAAAAAAAAAACCAACCAAAACTAAAAGGCTTGAAATATGCAGAGAAAGTGGTAATATATAATATCCAAAGCCAGCAACAAAAGCAACAGAACTGCCAGTGCTAGACTTGAATAGTAATCATTGATGACTACAGTGTTCAGTTATCTCTGAAACAGACGGTGTATTTAGTCATTTGCACACTTTAACCACTAAAATCATTGCTCTTCAAATGTTAAATTTTTAAGACGCTTATTTTAGATGTCTGCTTGGGTTAACTCAATGCTTCACTATTTGTTTGTTGTGTTATTTCCTTCAATTTTTAATTATAAAGGTTTTTTTGTTTATTCTTTGTTGTTTTTGTAGAGAAGTGAGGTAAAGTCAAGTCACTGGAGATGCTGAATTTCCTGGTCTAGAGCTTGCTATGGCTTAATACAGAGGTGTTTACAGGAACTTTGTAGGGGAAAAGTTACCTTCTCTAGATAATACATATTTTAGTGGTAAATGAACCAGAGGGTTCTCTAATTTAAAAACTGTCCTGAAGGACAATGAAGACACTGTGTTGGGAAATTATGACTTTCAAGAAACAGTTCCAAAAATAAAGCCTGTGAAATGGATGAACGTAAACAAATTCAAGCTTGCAGATTTCCAAAGATGATGGAGATGATGGTATGGTAACTGCGGGGACGGATAGTGCTACTGACAGGCTGTGGGCACAATGTGCCAGCTGCAGCAATACCGACGGTTCGCTTTGGTTATGATAGTCCTGATTCGGGAGAGTGGTGGGCTTGAAATGATTTGTAGCTATACTTGAGGTTAATGAATGCCAGAGTCTTTGCTCACATTTTTAAATGCGTTTTCTAACCGTGAGATAAAAATGAAGGGCCATTACGAAGCGGCCATTACAAAAAAAATACGACGTTTCTCTTGGAATCTATGTGTCTGAGGTCTGTCAAAAACCCCCGTGAAATAGTCTTTTGTCTTTGACTTGCTTTGGAGCCTAGAATGTTAAATTTTTCCTTTGCACTAAGGCTCAAATAAATATATAACGATGTAACAAAACACTCCTAAAAGTCTTCAGGTCATTGGTTTTCTTGTTTTTCTTGTTGGGTTTTTTTTTTATTTTTTTTTTCTGAGTTAGGGTATACCGTCAGTTTTAAAGGCAAGTTGACAGTATGTTTAATATCAAGTAAAATACTGTGTTAGTGATTGGTCCCACCCACTCGATTACTTTTGTATTTTATCACTGAGAAGTGTTTGTCTCCCATTGTTAAACATGGGAATTACTAGGTCAACAGTCAGTTTGTTTTACATAGTTTATAATAATAGAAAACTGTGTTTCTCTCACATCTTACGTAAAGTTACCTTCTTGCGGCTGGGAGAGGCATGCTGCCTTTAAAAACAAAAAAAAGATTATTTTTTTATATCTCTTATTCTTAAACTTCAACTTTCTGGGACTTAATTCAGCTGCCTGCTCTAATAGCATTACATTGATTTGGGACATCATATGATTGAGAGCTGTTCAAAGCAATCTTTCATTCGTGCAGATAAAGCCAGTTTGTATGCGCAGCATTTCAGAATGACAGCTTTTATACTGTAAGCAGTGGCTTTTTGAGCACATTCATGTTAAGTAGGTCTGAAAGTCATTACTTTTGGATATGGTGGTTAAGCACTTTAAAAAAAAAAAATTTAAAAAAATCAGCTTTTCTTATTTTCCTGGCTGCTAAGCCAAACGGAAATACTCATGTGACTTTTGTTGTTTTTTATTTTAAAGCAGCAGTAAAGTTTACACTTGAGATTTTTTAATATTACATCTACTATTTTCTCCTTTTTTTTTTTTCCACCCGACTTTGTACTACTAACTTTCTTTACACAGTGTTATATTTTTGGTAGGATATTTCATATATAAATCGGTTGAATTCTCTTTGTACTCATTTCCTAGCAAAATGTTTGAAGCACACAGACTGTGTTGAAGGAGAACTAGAATTCTTTTTGCTGCTAGTCTTTCATCTTGGTTTATTTTTGCCTTTTTTTGGTATTGTATGTACTGAACAGGACAAACTTTGAAATACTAGTTGTTTGTATCTTTTTGTGCAAATAAAGATTTCTTACCGTGGGGTGGCACTTTGATTCATATTTTCACTTGCTAGGAAACCTCTAAACGTGGCAAGTCAGCTCTAATAAAGATTGTCAATAAACAGTGAGCAGTGTGGTTACTTAATTGCTTCATTTATAGTAGTTTTATACCCCTGCTGTTCTGGGTTTGTGTTTGGAAGCACCTGCTTATTATTCCTCATTATGCCATTTGCAGGAAAACAGCATCAGAAGGGTGTTTTCAAAGCAGGGCTGCGCTGAATTACAGAACAAATGAACTGCAACTGCCGAGAAAGGGGGGAGTTTCGGCTCAGTCAGAGCCTGCTGAAGCCTATGGGAAGGCTCCTGGTAGTTGCAACGGAGTGTCTTGGATGGGCGTGCGTGAGTAAGGCTGGCGGGGAACAACTTGCTGTCTCTGTGGGGAGGCTTTGAGTTGCCTGCACTGGGCACTCTTTCAGGTTCAGCAGGCACCGTGTTGGATTGCTGCTGAGCTGGAAGATTTCTTCAAAAATGGCAGCGTGGTGCCTCACCATGGAGAGGGGCGACCGTCTCGCCCGATGGTAGTGGGCTTGGGCAGTAGCGGTTGGATACGGGTATCTCAAAGGCAGATTTAAACCTCAGTGTGTCACTTGCAAGGCACTTCCAGGAAGGCTGGAGAAGTTGTGATGCCAGTGTGTGAGGTGTGGCTTCAGCTGGAAGATTGGGAACTGGTTGCCTGTATGCTCAGGAGAGGGACTTGAAAAGGGGGTAAGCTCAGGAGAAGGGAAAGTGGGAAGAGCCGGGGATATTTGCCCCATGGAGTAATTGAGGGTGGAAACAGGGATCTGGAAGCCCACTTGAAATAAAGTGTTTTGGAGGGGGAGGCTGCCAAAATTCACAGGTGGTTGAAAGACTCTGAGAAAAGAGAGTAAAAATGGGGATTTGATTGCAGATGAGTTGGGAAGGGGAGGCTCTGGCTCCATGGTGGAGGCGAGGCTGGGGACTGGCAGCGGCAAAATGGACAAGCTGAGCCCAGTTCCCCCACTGGTCTGTGATGGGATATGCATGCGGGCTGCCTGTGGGGGTCGGGAAGGGGAGCAAGGAGTGGGATAGCAACAAGGACTTGCTTCAGAGTTACTCAAAAGCAACCGTTTTCTTCTGGGAAGGTACCTGCGTTGTGTGATGCTGTGGATGGTATTGGAGTAATCCTTGTTCAGAGCCTCTTTACAAAGCTCCTGTTCCATTTCAAGCTGAACAAAGGCTTCTGTTTAGCACTAGACAGGGTACTTTTTCTTTAAAGCACATGAAAATATAATTGTGGTGTTTTTGTGTAATGGCTGCTTTTTCCGTCTTTAGTAAATGCCTGCTGCAATCACAAAATGGCTTCGGTTTCCCAATGTTTTGTTTCTGATGCTGTCCAGTTAATCAAGTATCATCAAATCTTCTTGCATTTCTGCTAATTTAGACATTAATTTTAATGCCCTGAATGTAGAGCTTCTCTGGAATATGATAACTTGTGTGATCAGCAAAGTCACTGTACTCCTAATCAGAACGTATGGGTAACTTCCCAATTTTTGTTCGTATCTTATTGTGAATTTTCCTTCTGGGACTGGCGTAAGCATTTTTAGCCTGATTTTCATTAAGTTTGTGCAGGGTGCACCTTCTGTATCTTTGCCAGTGTAAAAAGTTACACATTGGGAAGAGCGGAGCCAATAAATTCTGCAGCTTCTCTGAGGCGTTACTTCTCCCAGCACTGCTTTCGGTGTCTGTTGCTGCTTGCTGGAGTCAGCCAGGATGATTTATGTGCAAGCAGTAGCTTTGTGTTGTGATGAGAGCTGAAATGCGGTTTCTATCTTGGAGACCCTGGTCTAACCCGAGGCAAAACAACGTGTAAAGGAAGAAAATGGGAGACGGTGTGATTGATGACCGGAGCCGGTTGTGATAACCTTTTCCACGTGCAGGTGTTTAATGCAGAGATGCCAGCATCTCTGGCGGCCATCGGCAGGGTTTCTGGCATGATCCGTACCCAGGGCTGGGTGTGGGCTTCGGGAGCTGCCTGACCAGCGTCTTCTGCTATGGCACACGGCTTCAACGCTTTGCATCTGCTCTGCTTGAAAGATGGTGCTGCTCCACACGGGTTTCCCCCGGCATCTGAGGAGCTGCCTGAGGCACTTTTGATGCGGGCTTGCTAACATGAGCGTGTGGGAGCACCATGAGCACCCACGCTTCTCCAGAGGCGCAGCGGGCTAAGACACAGACCTTTGTAGCTCGCACAGATTAGAGGTGAGGGAAGAGGGAGGTTTTCGCTACTTCCAGCCTTACACAGAGAAAAAAAAGCTGCAGTTTTCCCCCAGATAAGACAACTTCCCTGTCCCTGTGTCCTGCTGAATCCTTGCTTTGATGTCTTTGTGTAAGGTGTGTGGGACAGGACCTTGCTTACTGCGATGTCACCAGTGTTTTACAGGGGCTCTCCGCTCTACGTGGACACAGACAAAGTGCTGAGGGGAGGCTCTTTGGTGCTGAGGAGCACTTTGCTTTCACCTAAGCCTTAACTGTGTTTCTTCTCCTCCTGTCAGCCCTACTTTGAGACCCACAGAGGTCACCTAGTCCAAGTCCCTTCAGGGAGAACAGGAGGCTGAGGGGAGACCTTCTCAGTCTCTACAACTGCCCGAAAGGAGGCTGTAGAGGTGGGGGTCAGTCTCTTCTCCCAAGTAACAGGCAACGGGACAAGAGGAAATGGCCTCAAATTGCACTGGGGAAGATTTAGACTGGATATTAGGAAAAATGTTTACACTGAAAGGATTATTAAGCATTGGAACGGGCTGCCCAGGGAAGTGGTTGAGTCGCCATCCCTGGAGATATTTAAAAGACAGGTAGACATAGTGCTTAGAGATATGGATTAGTGATGGATTTGTCAGAGTTAGGTTGATGGTTGGACTAGATGATCTGAAAGGTTCCTTCCAACCCAGGTGATTCTGTGATCTCCAAAGTTGGATCAAGCTGCTCCTACTCATTTGTCTGAGCGAGGATAGTGCTGGGGAACTGGCACCGTGGGGAAGGAATATGGGAATGCTCTGTAGTCTAGTATAGCTTTGAAAGGAGACTGCTGCTATTTGTCAGCTGGGTTTGGGCTTTTCCTCTTCTGTGCATCTTCCTTGCAAAGAGGACTGGCAGAATAGGGCCGACTGGGTGGCAGGGAGGGCAGGGACGCTGCAGCTGCAATATTTGGGAGAGCCAGAGACACAAAGCTGCGTTGAGTAAACTGCTAATTTTTTGTTTTTAAAAGTAACTGAATGAGCTATGGTGAAATTAAGTTAGATAGTTAAATGAACTCTGAAATCTTCCCTTACTCCTGTCTGAGGCGAAAATACTGGAAAGCTCTTTCAAATATTTAATAAAAGAGAGTCACTCGCTAGTAGCTCCGTTGAAGTTTTAATACTGAAAATTCCCCTCTGATGCCAGCACAGTAAGTATCATGGATTGCTGCAATTAAACCAGTGCCTTAAGTTATTCATAATACTCTTTCTGGGCAGCATTCCCACATGCTTAATCTGTGCTATACAAGCGTTTATTAGAACTGACTGTTGAAAAACGCCAAGCTCAATCGGACGTTAAAAAAAACAACCCACAAATCAATATGATGCCCTAAACTGGTTTAATATGTCTTTCCTCTTCAATAATCCTACACGTTAGTGATTTATTTGCTGTAATGAACATGCCATTCAACCGAAACGAGATTAGCTGCTTAAACCGCGGCATTAAGCACGGAGCAACTTTAATGCTGCTTTACGTTTCATTGTAATGCTCGGCGCTTACGGTGTTGTCTCTTTCTCTCCTCTGCAATAAAGAGTTTGTGTGAGGATCACAAAAAGCTCCGGAGTGGTGTTTTGTGAAAGCATTCGAAGCAGTAAATTTGAGTCGGGGTTGCAACGCGTCACATCCTTCATCCAAACCCGAGGGGAACCAAACTGGTGAGCAGGATTAATGCACAAATTTATATTCCCTGCAGGATTTTTCCGGGGTTAACCATGAAGTAAATGGCTTATGTCAAACTGATCTAGGTTAAGACAGTGAGAACAGCCACTGGCAATCAGAATATTCCTTTGGACTTCATTCAGAGATTTTTTTCCAAGCATTTGAAACAGGAGCAATTTACTGTGCTGCAGGAAAAACAGACTGCAAGGAGCAGGCATCTTTGTTTCACAAGGAAGAGTCCTAAGATAGATGTGGTAATGACTGAAGATTTTCAAAGGATTCTATAGAAGGGGGCAGGGAAATATGAGCAAAACAGGTAGTTTATACCTGGCTGGTATTGTATGATGTCTAATAGAAAGTCTGTTCTATTGTATAAAACTAGCCAGGTGTGAGAAGTCTTTAAGTTCTCCAGTTTCCAGGTAAAACCATGCGTTCTTCTCTTCCTACTGCAGGGGCAAGCCTCAACTGGGAGTCTGTGAAGTCAGTGGGTTTTGGTTACTGTTTTGTACTTTCCCTTGGTTGTGAAAAGACTGCATTTGGTAACTACCTTCCCTTCTTGTTCGTTAAGAAGCCGGTTGTATTTGTTACGGCACCCATATATTCTTCATAGTTCTAAAAATTGCAATGAATTTTCTGTGTGCAGTACAATGTTACATTTCTTTTCCTTTGGAAGACTAGGATGAGCTGCAGGTATATATTTCAGGAGCTTTCTGGGGTCTTGTGATCAAACCTAGAATATTAAAACCAGAGAAAGGAGCTTCAAAGTACTGCAGAATTGAGTTGAGGGCAATTACTAGACATATAGAAATGAGGAAAAAATGTCAAAAGTAGTGTGTTTGCACTGTGCTGGAGTAGGTTTTCAAATGGAGGTTGTGTTTCTGCCTCTAGAAAGCACATATTTCTTCTGGCGAATGCTGCTTTTCTCCAGTTGATCAGAACAGAGAATCAAAACTGATCTGTCAAAGGGAGAGTTGAGGGATTGAAGGCAGCTATTTCTGGAGGAGGAAACGCACCCTGGAAGTCTGTTAGGAAGAGCAGCCTCACTTTGCATTTCTCCATTGGAAAAAAAAAAAAAAAGGCTGAAGATGCTTTCAGAACATCTGCCTGAAGGGCGAGTACTGGGGTGCAAAGAGGGGGCTGGTGAGTGCTGGCAAAGATATTAGTTTGCCACTGATACAACACTTTTTCATGGAAAACCAGAATCTTGGGGTGAGCGGCATGGAGTGCCCTGAGAGGGGCACGCACGCTTCAAAAGGAAAATACCCCGCTGAGCAGCTGGTTTAAAGTTGGTCAAGGGCTGAGAAATAACCGTCACGGTATTTCCATGAAATGTGCATGTGGAGCCTTTTTTTCCTTAATTATCGGGAGCTCCCTCAGCACCATCTGCGGCTGTTGTCCGGGCTGCACAGGGTCTAAGTGAAGCTCGCGTCTAGTCCCTGGGGTTTGGATGCTCTGCGTTACAGCGGGCTGTGTCCTCAGTGCAGAAGGTGCTTTTTGTCTGTTGCAGAGCTAAGCTGCCTGTAGGGAGCTGCCTTTCTTGCAGCCACTCACGTGAGTTACTTTAGGTCCACTCATAAGCTCCCACACTCGTATTTTATTTAAAGACCAAGTGATTTGTGTGATCTCCTAAATCACAGTGATGGAAGCACTTGGACTGGCCTGTTTGAACTCCAAGCAAGCATTAGGAGAAAGGACAGTGAGCAGGGAAGAATGAGGGAGCAACAGCAAAACAACTCTGAAACAACCTGAGAGGAGGTTGTGGAGAGATGGGGGCTGCCCTCTTCTCCCTGGTGACAAGGGATAGGACAAGAGGAAATGGGTTCAAGTTATGTCAGGGCAGGTTTAGATTGGATATCAGGAAACATTTTACACTGAAAGGGTTATTAAACATTGGAACAGGCTGCCCAGGGAGGTGGTGGATTCACCATCCCTGGAGGTGTTTAAGAAAAGGGTAGATGAGGTACTTAGGGACATGGTTTAGAAGGGTTTTTTTGTCAGGGCAGGTTAATGGTTGGACTTGATGATCTTAAAGGTCCCTTCCAACCTCACCAATTCTATGATTCTAAAACTGAGCAAGAGAGAGCAAGACTGAATAGTCCTGGGAAAGCCTCTGCCCTGCCTTGGCTTGTATAACGGGGGCTTATACAACACGTAACCCAACCTGACCCTGACCCTGCCAGTGCTCAGGGACTATATTTTTACTAAGATTAAGCTTTTCTTTTCTTTCTTTTTCCTGGCACAGTTTCCTTGGCTTTTAGCTTGCTGGCTGGCTGGCATGGCCAAGGCAACCTCGCCTGTTTATTTCTGTGATATTTAACTGGCTGCACTCTTGGAAAAGGCATGCGCCCAGCTGCCCCCATGGAGTCCCACAGCAGCATCTCACCAGGGAAGGCCACTGGCAGGAGGTTCATCACCCACCAAAAATGGTGTCTGTTCTCTGCTGGTAACAGCACTTTTGAGGAAGGAAAGAAACGGTAAATATAACAACACCCTTATTTTATTAAAGCAACTGTAAGTCCCCAAATTAAAATGTGTCTCTCACCACTCGAAAGGCTACAGGACCTGCCAGAGCTCGGCTTTTCCAGGAGACTCGGGCCTTTCTGCCCTTTGGATTTTTCTTCATGGTAACGTGAGGGACTGCAGCCTCTGGCCTCAGCGGGCTGCCAGCAGCTCTGCTGCGTCTTTGTGCATGGGGTGGCTGTTGGCATCCAACTTGCTGATGGGCCATGCCAAAGCCCACAGCCTGGTTTTACACTTGCAGTTTTAAAGGATCTTGCCCTGTGGCAGCTGTTCCCACATCTGTGTGGTACCAGGTAGGACTTCTGAGGGGAAAAATGATAAACTTTTTCCCCATTAGTGACTTGGGAGTCCAGATCCAGCCTTCAGAAGTGTGGTCAAACCCACTGATCCACAGTACAGTGTAGCATCCCAAAAGTCAAGCTACTTTGAAAGCAGGACTGGGGCTCATATGAGACTTACTTCTGGATAGTATTCCATCTTTTTAATCCGTAAGGTATTTTTGAAAATACTTTGTTAAGTTCAGCATTCAAATGGTCTTTAGTTCATGTTTGTCAACCTCATTCCGTTTGATAGTCTGCTGTTTTTTCACTAGTGGGCTTTGAACTTCTTTATCCAAGGTTTGCTCTCTAGGGTCTCTGAACTTACTTTTCTGGGTCACCTCTCATGGAACCCGGCGGGGCAATGTGTGGCACCCCTGAGGCTGGAAATCACAGCTCCCACTCAGCCACAGGCTGGGAGGGTCAACGCAAGGGTGAGCATCCCGACATCCCTGACTGGAGCTCTGCACCGGACCATTCTCAGCTTCTCTGCCTGTTTCTTCCGGCTTTGAAATCTACAGTCGACACCTTTCAGGTGTTCTCCTGTCCTCCCGGGTGTTGGTGTTGCGTCTCCCAGCTCTAAAGTCCATGATGTTTGCTGTTTTTTCTACCTCCATACCACTGCAACGTGATGGAGTAACATTTGCCGTCTCAGAATGGTTTCTGTAACCCGTGGTTGCTGCTCTGTCTTTAATATTTGCAATCCTGATTCAAGCAGGCAGGCTGCAGCTTCCTGCGGTTCTCACCATAATGCAAATGACTACGGCAGCTTTCCCCGAGGAAACATGACACAGCGACTGCGCGGGACAGCAGAGATCCACGATCACTAGGGTCAGAAAGCAGAGAAGTCCATAGCCTCAGAGGGCAAGAGGAACTATCGGAGATGAAAGCAGGTTTACCTAGACTGTCTCCCAAAGTGCTCACTTTAGCACAGTCTGGCAGCAAAATCGCTGTAACGCTTGATGTTTCGCAGCACAAGCAGATTGTGGCTTTTTATTAGGAAGCGTTGCTTATCCCTCACTGGTACCCAAATGCTTCAAAAAGACCTTTAGACATGAACACTGAGATTTTCTTCCCAGTAACACATTCAACAGTAACTCCAAGTTCATAGTGACCGGACACTACAAATCCTTGAGCTTTGCGGAGAGCTGCAGGGCACAGGAGCCCTTCGCAAGCAGAGGCTGCTCCTGCACAGCCGTGGGGGCGCACAGGGCTGCAATAAAAGCTGCCCATGAAGCCAGGACGCAAACTTCAACGCAGCTCTTCCTGAGCAGGGAGGCTCTTCTCTCCTGCCAGGTGTAGTGTCAGAGGTTGAAGCAGTACCGGCAGGTTTTGTTTTCTCTGCAGAAGCACCTGCCCCCCCCCTCTGCAGTTCACTTGCCCATGGGCTCCCTTCCCCGTATGGCTGCTGTGAGGGACCCGCAGCCTCGTGGCTGTGGGGCTGTCAGGGGGTCACAGGTATTGGACTTTTGCTGTGGGTTGTGCAGCACGTAGCGTAACGAGGTTCTAAGTATATAAGTAGATGCCCAGGGCACTAATGATAATAGTAATAGTTGGCTCTACATCTCTGAGTAGAGGCTTAGAGAGGCCCGAGAAGCGGGGCCATCAGCGTGCATGATATCTGCATCCTCAAAGAACCACGTAGCGGAGGTTGCTTTGAGCCAGTGCCCCATATGTGCCAGACTCTCTGGGGAGCACACAGCCGTCACACACAATGGCTGGATAGCGAGGAACTGCTCTGAAAATGGAGCTGGTGAAGGGGCTTCCCATGCTCAGTTCCCTTGTAACAGCTTTTCTCTTGCTTTACTTTGTAGATTGTGTATAAAAGCTGACTGGTAACAGGGTACAGGGGCAGATTTCTACTTTTTATGCATACAGATGTCCACTTAGAATCACAGAATGGTTTGGGTTGAAAGGGACCTTAAAGATCATCTAGTTCCAACCCCCCTGCCATGGGAAAGGCCACCTCCCACTAGACCAGGCTGCTCAAAGCCCCATCCAGCCTGGCCTTGAACATTTCCAGGGATGGGGCATCCACAGCTTCTCTGGGCAACCTGTTCCAGTGCCTCACCACCCTCAAAATAAAGAACATCTTCCTAATACCTAAGGAACTCAGACTCTTACTTTAGTTCAAGTGAAAGCAACCCCTGTAATTAGAGGTAAGAAGTAAACCCACACATTCTTTGCTTTCCACTGGTGATGCAGAGGGTCTACAGCTCTGGGATGGGGACCAGGCTTCCCCCTCGGACTCAGGGTTTATCCCAGGTGAGGTGACCACCTTGCAGCGCACACTTTGCTGTA
Organism: Rhinoptilus africanus; assembly: GCA_013400135.1. Classification (NCBI taxonomy): domain Eukaryota; kingdom Metazoa; phylum Chordata; class Aves; order Charadriiformes; family Glareolidae; genus Rhinoptilus; species Rhinoptilus africanus. The sequence continues at coordinate 66,654 of VXBO01009520.1, forward strand.
CAGCAGCCAATGGTCTCGTATATGCGTAGGTAACCTCAGGAAAAAAAGCAAAGCATATATAGATGTGTTCTGCCTCTGCCTGATCTCTCACCTTATCAAGGATTTTGCTGCTGCCATGCCTAGAAGCCTGTAAGAAAAATGGCCACATCACGGGGCATTCGGGCACACGGCCGTTCTTCACGAGGATGCCAGGATGTGACCCATGTGCTCTGCATTTCAACTAACTATTCTAACTCAGCTATAAGATCTTGAGGGCACTTAAGCTGGGCAAAGCCATGTTTTCTGCTCTGCTGGGGTTTGTATTTACGAACATTTCAATTACAAGATCCGACAATGTGGACAGGTATAGAAGTAACAGGTAAAAATTTCTAAGATAGATTTTTAAATATATGTATATGTATTTTTTTTTTCTGTTTAGTGCACCTTCTTGATTTCAGAGCGCATTTCTTCTTAGCTCCTGTACCGTGAGTCAGACAATCTGTGAAATGGGAGTGCACAGACTGTCTAGTGTACTTGCTTCCAGCATCTGAGGGGGAAGATGAGGGAAAAGGGGGAAAAAAAGTAGCGATTGTTAGATCTAAGACTAAGAGACCCCGTCTTACTCATTGGTAGAAAAAAATGTATATGCTGATAAAAGGGGATACAAAGAGCATAAATTCCAGTCAGATGTGCCTCCCGTGAAAAATGACTAACTAAATGACAGTGGTAGCTTAAAAATAGACCTTGCTTTAATGGGAAAATATTTTAGAGGTCATTTAAAAAGAAATCAAAGAAACAGGAAAGATAAAGAGAGTATGACTGCCGCCTGAGTTTTTATTTATTTCTTAGAAATAAATCTCATTTTGGGGGCAGCTTTGGAGAACGGCAGTGAAGCCCAGCACACGTACAATACCCACACTCATAGAAACAAGCCCCCTCTGGGACTCACAAAGGGTCCGCAGAGGCCAGAAAACAAGCCCTGAGCGGAGGGTAGATGAGCTCAGCCTCCCCTGACCCTTGGGCAAACCCTCTGATGCCCACCGGCTTCCGAGGGACCCACCAAAGATTTGCCCCCATGGAAGCAGGAGCCTCTCTGCCGTCACCCCCACCAGGAGAGATGATCCAGGAGCAGGAAAGCCAGGAGGAAAGGCTCCCTGCAGACACCAGCAAAGCCACCCTTGCCTGCCAAAGCCCTGGGGCAGTGAGCCCAGGAGCGGCTGGGAAGGGTCCACTCATACGCTGGCAAAACGGGGCTGCTTTGGTGCATTTCTTGTGTGGTTAAAATGCTCATCCTGGGCATCTGTAGCTCTGCGGGGATGAGCTTTAGGGTGGCAACTGTGTGAGAGCAATGCCGACTGAAGAACATAAGAGCTGCCGTGTGGGTCAGCTCCAGCCCACGAGCCTGTACCCATTGTGCCTGACAGTTCTGGCACGACGGGTAGGACTTACCCTTTTTGGCTTACGTTCTCCTTTGTTTCATAAGTCTTCGCCATTTCTCTTCTGCAGGTGCCCCGCTAGCACGTACGCCCCAAATTATTTCTCAAACCATGTGCCTGAACACCTGCAGGATGAGGTTTTTAAAATTTAGTTTATGTACTGAAAACATGAAAAGGATTAATGCAAAGGGGAAACGTTTGATCTCTTTCACCAAATAACCATATCAAAAGCTCTTTTCAACGCCTTTTGTTGAAACATATAAAAGTCATGAACTTCTCAGCTGCTAGCCAAATACATCAGAGTGTATGGGCCAAATTGTTGCCCAGCGTAAGCTAGTGTCCCTCGCTGGGGACATGAACTGACTTTTGCCATGCCTGGATTCAGCCTCTGGGGATTAAGAAGGTGTTTCTATGACCGGTAATGCTATATGTTCTGCAAAGAAATGGGATAAATGTGTTTGGAAGGCTGTGAATGTATTTGAGAGAAGAAAAGCTACCTCCTGAAATATAACAGGTATCTCCAAGAGAAAGAGACTGACAGACTGTTTATCTTTGACATGATTAATAGGAAAAAAAAAATCCCAACCTACATCTTTTCTAAAAACCTGGAAAATTTTATTCAAAACCTCACTTTGCTCTAATATTCTGATTTTGACTTCCTGGTTTTTGCCAGGGAAGGTTGCTCCCTGGTAAAGGAGAAGTTCTCTTCAGGTCTCGTTATAACAACAGCAAAGCCTGATTACGGGAAATTCTCCCTCTCCTCACCTGAGCTCATAGTTCAAAGAGAAAAGATGGTTTTGACTCTTATTTTTCATGTTGTATTTTAATTCAGAGAGTTTCCAGCTAATGTGGAGGGGTACTAAAAAAGATGAAGTTAAAATTCAAGGGTGCTTTGCAGCTGCAGTGAGGCTTATTATCAGGGCAGGGATCTCTGGAGGTCTTCTGGTCCAAGGCTCAAGCAGGCTCACCCAGGCTCTAGCAGGCTCACCGAGAGCCAGTTGCTCCCAGATGAGTCTATACAGAACTTCCCAGTAACCCATTTTTGCAGGGACACCTCTGACAGTGAAGCGGGTGGCTCCAGAAAGGTGCTGAGAAGGGGTTGCTGGGCATCAGACACTGTGCCCAGCTCCTTGCTGGGGTAGGATGGTGTCAAACATCACCCTACGAAATCTTTCCTCAGCCAACCTGCATCCTGCGGGGGCTGTGGCTCCTCCTCCTGATGCAGTGGCTGTCCCACGGTATGCTTCTGGTGGCCCCTGGCCCCAGAAGCATGTGTCTCCAGGTGGGATGTTGTGCGGATTTGGTGTCTAAGCTCCTGCTGTGGTCCCTGGAGGTCAGGGTGGTTCCTGGGAGTTCACAGAGTCCAGGAACTGAGAGCGTCACATGAGCATCAGGGTGATCCAAACAGCTCCTTAAATCTTTGCTGACTCCAATCCAGGGTGAACATGGGGGCACCTGCATGGCAGCACTCCTCCATTTTGGGGCCAGCCAAAGACCCCAGGGTCTTGACTCAGCTTGCTATCTTAAATTATATTCATTTCAACAGTGCCTGATTTAAGGCACTAATAAAAAGGAGATGCAGCAAGCCATTCCCTGATCGTCTGTACCCTCTCTCTGCCACAGCCCAGCACTTGGCTCTCCATGATCTTGGACTCTGAGAGCTAAATATGCATCTCTTTCCCCACTCCTGCTGTCCTCTCTGCCCAGGTCTTTGTAGGTCACTTAACCACGAGAGAAGCTGCCGCTGCTATTGCTGCTGCCGTGTTACACTCGGTGCCTGTTGTAAACGTGGAATGGTTAAAAGTGTGTTCTCAACATGGTATTTTGACCAAAAAAAAAAAAAAAAAAAGCCCTCAATGGACAATAGGGCGAGCACATTTCTGAGCTTGGCTTCCTGGGGAAAGCAAGCTCGTGTGCTCACGGGATGTGAATGCAGATTACGCCCTCCTAGCTTTTGAATCTTTTTGCAAATCTTACATCAAACTGGACTGCAGGGAGAAGATGCCAAGAGAAACGAGTTCCTACAAGTTTCATGATAAAGAGGAAAGAAATTACCTAGAAATTACCCCTCAGAGAAAGGCTGCAGCCTGATCTCACTGTTAGACATGACAAAATCCCACGTGATGGAGCCTGTACAAGCACCCGCTGCAGGAAAACCATCGCTCAGACTTTGCATCTTCCTGGGTACCGCAATCAATTGACCATGGAGGGCAATGTGGTCAAATGGGTCAAGTGGTGGCAACAGGGCAAATGTGGCTTTGTTAGTTCCCGTCCTCAGGGGCCATCTAAGCCAGCCAGCCAATTCTGGTTTGTCCCGTGTCTTTCTGTGTCACACTGGCAGCACTGGGGCCCTCCTGCAGGTGCCAAACCAGTGTGAGGGTGAAATAACCAGCCCAAGGCAGTGGTGGAACCACCTGTATTCAGTAGGAACTTGGAAAGGTGCGGTCCATCAGAAGTGTATGTGCCCACAGCGCTGACTACCGCCGTGTTTCTCAAATACAGGGGGATTTTCTTTCCCCTTGGTACCAAGGAGTTTTATGCTGAGTTGACTGAATAAGACTTTCCAGCAGAATAATTTCCCTGGAAGATTAGGAAAGTCAAATATTTCTTAGGATCCCTATCATGTCTGAAAGCTCTTTATCCTGCACATGAACTACTTTTTTCCTTTTAAACCGACAAATGCACTGAAGCTGAAGCCAATGCTTTCCCTCCCAGCTGTTGCTGTTTACCTGCTGCTCACTTGACTTAAAAACTTTTAATTTTCTTTTTTTTTGAAGGCGAGCGCCTGAGAGGGGTCAGCTGGAGCGTAAGTGCTTCGCTTCTCCCTTTCATTAGCACAAGTGATGGCTGCCCACGGATTTCAAATTTGTTTCAGCACTTACTGGGAGCTCTTTGCAACCTGAAGCAGGGATTGATTGTGGGTGAAGAGGCGCTGCGACAACAAAGGCAGAAGTCAGGCAGGGAAGGTCTGACATGTGAGCTGTCAGAGGTGGTGTCACCGCCAGCTGACCCATCATGAGACCTCCGGGGAAAGCCAACGGGCGCCCTGCTCGGGAGGCTCTAGTGCCCTGCTCCCCGCTAGTTTGTGCTTGGAAACAGATTGACTAACATAATAGAGTGATTTTGTAATCTGTCATAATACCATAAGCTACAGATCCACAGACTTTGACCCCTTGCAGGTATAATGAGCTCCTTTATTCAGCTGCACATGCTCTCTCGATGGGGGAGAAAGAGGGGGGCTTTTTCTAATTATATATCCAAAGCATATGTTTTGCCCAGAAACAAAGCATTATATTCATTAGTAAAATCCTATAAGCTAGGCTCTTTTTATTAGCCAGTTAACTAATTGACAGTTAAGAACCTGTATTAATATCATGGTGTAACCATGCAGTCACTTAATCTGACAGCTTTATTAAAATCATAGCATTGCTCCTCTAAGTTGCTGCAGTGAAAGGCTGTAGCATTTGCATTAGAAACCCCAGTGTCTGGAAATATATAGCTCAGCTGTGAAAAAAACCAATCAATACAGCATCACACAAAGTCTCACCCTAGTGGCAGTCTCTGTTAATCCTTTGACAGAGTTGGAGAAGAGCGCTAAAGGTCCTTGTGTTCATCTTTAAAAATCTGCTCGGTCAATTTTAAGTAGGTTTTAGGAGCACACAAAAAAATATGTTGGTACGTTTTCCTTTTCCCTTACTAACTCAGAAAATGATGCCGTTGAAGCAAAATGCAGAGCGTTATGCATCTGAAAGAATAACGTGAAATGCTCGGCGCAGTTTGGGCAGGGGGTGTACGCTAAGCCGGGGAGAAGCGGGAGCCCAGGTACAGCTGCAGATGTGTCACTGAACACAGCCGCTTTGCTACAGGAGATTAAAAAGGTAAATGATGTGTACATGGAAAAGCACAGAAAATAAATGCTGGTAATGGAATCAATGTCATCACAGTATGAGGACATTGTAGAAATCAATCTCACATCCTCACCTCGCCTAAGTAATAACTCTCTGTAGTAGCCCATGTTTGAAAAGATTGTGGTTGCAGATTTACACACAGTGCTTTCATGAGAAATGATAATAAAAGCTCTACAGAATTACATGATTCCCTTCATTATGCTTGTACAGCCTCTGCATTTGGTTTACAGATCTTTATCACCTGGTGCCTGACATGTCAGATGGAGAACACAATACAGCTTCGGGTTTGTCAGCCTGATAGTTGAAGAGGGGGAAAAAAAAAAAAGGCCAGCTGGAAATCTGTGAAGGAAGAATAAATATGAAAACATATAACGGTGTTCTTACAGATCTTTGCTTCATACAGATTGGCAGACATCAAGGTAAAAAAGAAAGCTTTAAAACACACCTCCGCCAAGCAGCAAATGCCCGTTGTTTGGGCATGCCACCCTCCTTAGCTGTGAGAGCTGTGTGTAGCTGGCCTGAAGCTATTGTGCATTTGTGGCCTGGCGTGAATCACTAGGTGGCCAGGACCTCCTGGAGTGGCGGCCTGGCCCTACCCATAGGAAAGATGTGCATGTCCGCGTCCCCTGCCTAGGTTAGGCTAAATCCCTCCGATTCAAACATCGACATGCAGTCCCTGCCTTCTGCGCCTGAATCTCCCATGACCATTATTTTAGCTCACCGAGCAGAAGACCAGAGCCTGCCACCAAAGGCCATCTTACCCTCGGTGCCCTGGGTACATAATTCAGGCAGGCACTCGGCGTGCCCAGAGGTGCGCAGCTGTAAGTTGCTGATGTTCTCTTCTGTCATGAGCTGTCCCAGCTCCTCACCAGTAAATCTCACTGCTGCAGCTGCCCCGAACTGGGAGTGTCACAGGCTGGGCTGTCGCTGTGTCACCCCAGGACAGTTTCAGAGCACTCTCTGGCTCCACTGCTTGCAAAAGAGGCTTCATCCCCATCTTCATTTATTGCTCTTCATTTATTGCAGAATTCCCATCTCTTACCATGGGCAGCATTGAAATATGTGTGACGCAGACTGATCCCGCAGCCAATTCCCATCGCATGAAAGATCGCCGGAATGGCTGAGACCAAGTGGAAATCACCTTGGCTGAGGAAGATGAATTTGAGCTAGACATTTCTGACACAGAAGCAGAAAAGCCAAAGCATCTTCAAGGGATTGTTGATTACACTGCAGACAAGAAGGCTGTTCATGAAAAAAAAATAAAATAGTTTTTTGAAGCAAAGAAACCTCTCTACCAGAAGAAGTAGGCTAAAGTGAGTGGGTATGAATATCAGCACACATGTTGCTGTTTTCGCTGGGCAGAGACAATAGGAGAGAGCACATGAGCCCTAACCACCTCCTGTGGCCCATTGCCCCCTTTCTCTGCTGTATCAAGTGCTGCCGTGCTAGGGATATTTGTCCTGGCCTAGTCCTTTTAGTATCCACCCATGGGACTATTGTCCATCTAACCCCTTCATTAACCTGGTGATACCGTCTGACTCCCCCAGCCTTGTGTAGCTGCCAGCAACAGAAGTTGATTACCGTCCGTGTAAAGAATGTCTGTTTTAAACCAATCATCTCCTACCGCTTCCCTCCAGTGTCCCCCCTGCTGAGGCTGCAAGACTTACAGGCAGCTCTTCCGCTTTAAGATGATCTCCATGATCATTTCAGTTGCCTTTCCCTGTGTCTCCTCTAGCTCTGTTTTCTTTACCGAGGGTATACACCAATAAGCGTCTGCTTTAGCCACAGACGTGAGGTGTAGATAATTTTGGCCAGTAGGTACTATTTTTAAAGTCCCTTTCATTTTTCCTAGGGCTTCTCTTTGATATCAATTGCTTTTTAATCTTAATGAAAAAGAGTTTTTATCCTTTGCCTTCTGACACTTTAATCTAAACCCAGACACTCTTGCCCCTTAAAAATAAGCAGAGGACAAAGCAAAGCAGAGAGCTGCAGTTAATTATAAATCGCTAATGAAAGCTGATAAAAACTCTCTGGAAGCCAGCACAAGCCGCTGTGCATAACTTTGAATTCACGGTTTTGCAACTATTTCTTGGGCAACTCTTGCACGGGTAGCAGCCAGGCCACGGTGTCAATGCGAATTTCGCCTGACCACTGGCAGCATGATTGAGATTATCGAGGAATAAATAAAATGTCAGGGAAAGCCCTTCTTAAACGTTCAAATGACATTGGTTAATAAAGCCCAGCCCCAGTGAACAGACGGCAGCGTTATGCGGTGCTAAGCTGCTGTACCCTGGAGCAGGCTTGTGGGGTGGACCATAATATCACACTTCCTGAGCATTTTCTGAGCAGCAGAGGAGTAAACAATACCTCTAATGCGAAATCAGAGGGAAAATGAATTAGGTGGTGATAACCCTTTCAAAAGAAAAGGTATTTTGTGAGTTTCTGGGCAAAGACCGTTTGAGCTCTAAGCCTCATAATCAGCTTGGAAAATAGTTTAACCCGCAGGAATCTTTGTGACTTACTTCTGTCTTCCCCCATTTGCAAGGTCAACTATCAGAACAGATATTGTTTGAAGAGCTCTGAATGCCAAGTAGTAAGCATAATTCACAAGTTATTTTCTGTTTCTACAGGCAGCGCTGTTGCATCATTTTTAGATCACGTTTAAAAATACGGCATAAAATAGTTAATTTAAACAAAAATGGGAAACTCGGAGGAAAGAGAGGGGGGAGGCCTTTTCAGATAATCCACTTACTGCATCTTTGTTGTGCCTATCCTCATAATACCCCTGAGTTCCAGTTGCTGGATTTAACCGCAACACTTATTAATTTCCAGAGAAGCAGCAGTCGTGCTCCAGCTTTCATTCTTGGTATTCCCAACTTTAGCACCCTGTTCTGGTGCCTGTGAAGCCCTGCGGCAAAGCCTGCACCTCCTCATGGCTGCTCCTTGCGTGTGGATGGGGGGAAGGTAGAGAAAGGGAGAGAGAAAGATGAGAAAGAGAGAGAGAGAGAAAGAAATAGAGGAATAGAGAAAGATGAGAAGAGAGAAGAAAGAGGAGGAAGGTCAGCATTTTGGACCTAGGCCAATGTAAACCCTTGACCCCTAACGCACTGCTCAGCCTCAGTATTGCATCCCCGTAATTACTCCCTCGCACCCAACAGGAAAGAAGAAAGTAGGCCAAAATGCCAACCACATTGATCTCTGATGTAACTCAATCACTGGATTTTCTGCTAAGGGTAAGACTCCAGGGAATCACAGCCCAAACACCACACACGAGTTTATGAGGTGCATAAGCTCTTGTCTTCCCACTCTCCTGCCTCTTCTGGTACTGCACTTTGTTCAGGGTTTGTGGGGTTTGGGGCTGCCATTAACCTCTACATGATGGAGATACAAGCTGTCAGCAACTTGTTCTAGTACCTTTTTCCTGAATTTGTCACCTCTCAGCAGGAAAACACTTTAAATTCCCTGTCACCTGTAACACCCCACTGCATGAAGTTCTGCAGTACTCAGCGCACGGCCCAGGAAAGCTCCTTTCCCTCATCCTACAGATTTCCACACCACTGCCCTTCAGTGCTTCTCCCCCGCCTCCCCCATCCCATCACTATCATTCTGGCCCAATCCTTGTGCCTAGCCAGGAGTGGATCTATGGAAGTTTTTGTGGAAATTGTGCCAGATGTTAGGAAGCATGCCAAGGAGAATATGATACATATCTTTTCTCACCCCTGTTTGGAAGCAAACCAGACACTGGGGGACATAAGAATGCGGTAATCCCAATCAGAGGGAGTTACAGTCTTGTGGGCATCCCAAGAAGAGGTTAAAACATGGGATTTTTTTTTTTTCCTTGTATGGTCAGGTTAGATGTGTTGTACAGCTCAACTCCGCTATGGTTCTGGGCAACTGCTATTTTTATTACCTCCCTAAAATTCAAAACCAACAGGCAAATCCAGAGAAGACAGGTCCATTGTGGTCCTACGGTGGATCACTTGGCCATCAACTTGAATCTGGCTTCTCTGCCATAAATAAATACAATAGCAGCAATAAAAAGTGCCAGTGCAAAAGGCAGTGGTGGTTGCAGGGGAGTGGGTACAGGCACCCACCTGCCCTGGTGGAACAAACTGCAGGCACCTTCCCTCCCATGGTGTATTTTTCTCCATGAGAGACTTTTTTTGGTTCATGGCTCTTCAGGTTGGCCACACACAACTTTTGCTGACTGGAACTAATTGAATGGACCATCTTGTGTCACAAGACACACACAGAGAAGGAACATTTCTAAAATAGCTGGGCCAAACACAAAGGCTGCTGCGTGACACTGCCTGCAGAGTGGACCAGGAGCAGAAAGAACAAAGGTAGGGATCTGTCCGGCCACCCAACACCTCTGGGCAGCCCAAGGTGGGTCCCAGCTACACACGCAGTGCAGATCCCACTGTCTTTCTCATGCCTGTAGCTTTTCCACAGCTACAGGTGTTTCTGAAGCTCTTACAAAGAGCTATTTTGTTAGCAATGCCCATTTCAATGAAATATGCTATGCAAACCTGTTTTCTTCCCTCTTTCTCACCTACACACACTAAGAGCCTTCTTCTTTTGTTGGTTTAATGACCCAGATACGCTAGACTTACATAACGCCACATTGTATTTTGCCAGAAACTAATATACCTATAAAACCGGCAAATAGTTGGAAATCCATCACCATCTTATCAGACTTGTTTGGCAATGGTGTGAGCTGGAGAACTTCCCAGTGCTGTGGTGGATTGCCATTGTTGTAGAAAAAGGTTAGTCAAAACCTAGCACTAGCACCTTAAACACTAATAGCGAGAGTAGCCAAAGCCTATAGATTGTGGTATATGAACTGTAACAACCACATTACAACATGCCAAAGAGCCAACAACAGAACTGGCCAAAACTGACCTAAGAGGATTTGAAACAGGATATAGAATGATATACCATGTATCTTGTATAAGATGACGACCGCTTAGAAATGAAACAGCAAGCAAACCAAAGCAATAAAAAGCAAGAAGACCCCAAACCTTAATATTATTATTGGTCCGAACTGTCGTGTGAGGGATGGGGAACTTAGATCATAAAGGTATAATTGCCCAGGGATTTGTTTGCAGGCACCCAGCTCGAGCTGTAGCTCTATTAATAAAAAGGACTTTATAGAATAGTCTCTTTCCAGCTTATTGATTCAGCAGAAACCTAGAGTTGAACCCTGTTATGGTGTCCCTAGCTGTCATGCATAATTTCCAAAACAGTTTGGTGACCCAGATGGGACTCTGGGCAAGCCCCACTGGACATTTGGCCCTCTCGTCTCCAACTGTCCAGCTGCCAGCATTGGGTGAGTTCACCTGGGACCTTTGGAGATGGGAGGTGCTGATTGGTGAGTGTTAAAATCCCTCTACTAAATTCTGGATATTCTGGGTTTGAGTGGGTTCAAATCCCAGCTCAGAAGTGTGTTAGGAGAGGTGTGAGCAGCCTGATCAGCGTAAGGTGCACAAATTTGGCATATGGATATGGGGAATGCACCCAGCATAGAGAAGGGGATGCCCTTAGCCAAGGTACTAGAAAATTGGAGGAAAACAGATGGCACTGTAAGTCTATGAGAAACCCAAGCAATAGCATTGAGCCAGGACGAATGGGCAGTGATGACTCAACAGAGGGAGGTGGCTCCGTGGATGATCTTTTAACCAAAATAAATTAACTTTACTACAACATATTCTGGAAGATGAAAAACCTTATCAAATGGATTTTTTGCATGTACACATGACCGCCATACAGAAGGTGGTCGGAAAGTTCACAGAGAAGCCGGGTTATGACTCTGGCTGCAGTAGTCGTATTTGATCCAACAGATAGGCTTGTGGAATCTGCTCCACCTTAGGCAGTCCCCTCTCAGCTTTCTTCTAACCCATCTTTTGCTACTGCTTCTGCCACGTCTCCAGCTACTGCCTCTGATAATGTTCTTCCAAATCCATCTGCGACACAGCCTGTAGCAGGGGGAGCTAATGCTCCTCCTCCGGTATTGCATGTATTTACCAGTCAACCCTGGAATCCGCGAGGTTTAGCTGTGAGGGGGAGTAAAATGCCTAGATTGAGGGAAGATGTGGATTGGTGTGCCCAATTATTTTCAAACATTTGTACTGGATATAATCCATCATGAAGGGATATTAAAATATTATTGAAGGATTTATTTCAATATGATGAAAGGGATGAAATAATTGAGAAGGATTCAGAATTGATGAGACAGGCTGGGGGAAATATGAATCCTTGTCCAGCAAATGATCCAAATTTGGATTCTAATAATGCAAGAGATGGAGGCAACTGTCAGGCAGCAATCCAGAATTTAGTGGAAGCTGTTAAAACTTGTGGAGAATTGGGATTGAACTGGACGAAAGTACAGGAACGTAGGCAGAGGCTAGATGAACACCCGAGTGACGATCAGGGATGATGATGGCAAGCTTTATTAAAATAGGGAGGAATGATCATGCAGAACTTTAGAATGAGCTAGCAGCACGTGTATTTGTTGATCAAGCTGCCCCAGATATATGGAAATATTTTAAAGAACATATGCCTGGGTGGCAAGGTGACACGTTATAAAAGATCCCAAGTGTGACAGTGTTTATGTTTGATGGATGGGAGGAAAAACATAGAGCTGAGCTTGCAAAGGAAAAGAAACAGCAACAAGAAGCTGTGGCACAGAATTTACAACTAAGAGGGCGAGGGAGAGGATTTCCCCCTCCAAAAGAAGAAAACAGAGGAATAGTAGGTCAGATCGGAGGTTTGAAAGAGGAATGAGGCGACTTGGAAATAACTGCTAGGAGAAGTGTCATTACTGTGGGAAACCTGGTCCCTGGCAAAGAGAATGTCCTCGAAGAGAACTGGACGTGGGAGGGGTAAGACAGGAATCAAGAAGTCATCCACAATGGCTGGAGGCAGAGGACTAAGAAGATTCTGTGGAAACTGGAGTCTATGGGATGTGGAAAGCTCATCTGAATCATAAGGGATGTATACTTGGGAAAACAGAAGGAAAGGAAGTTCAATTTTTGGTCGACATAGGAGCAACACTATCACTTTTAAATTTTGTACCGAGAGGATCTATATCAAAGGCCAAGATATTAATTCAAGGGGTAGTGGGAAAAGGAGAACATGTTTTTAGTAAGCCATTACTATTAACAATAAGAAATAAAGTGGTGTGGGGAAGATTTGTAACAGCAGAGGAGTTTTCGCTCTCCTCCAAACCCAGGATGTATAAGAAAACCTATCACTCAGGGCTGATTTGATAAGCGTGGGGGTATGCGTAATATCTGAAGTCCAGTATCCTGATTTAGAGATACCAAAACCCCTGGAAGCTGTGCCCAGGGAATTGTGGAATAAATCGGGAGCTGACGTGGGACTGCTGGAACCGGCACAGCCAAGACACTTCAAAACCAGGTGAGGGCCGCCCTCTGCTGTACAGCAGCAGCCTGGCCCCGGGAAGCAGGGAAAAGGATTTGAAAACATAGACCGCTACCTTGCCCAAGAAATCTTCCAAGTGTGTGAATCCCCATATAATAGCACGACGTTACCAGTAAGAAAAAATAGTTTGGGTAACGGTGAGGATCCTGGTTTCGATTCCTTCAAGATTCAAGAGCGATTAAAAAGCTAATTAACCATTAACCTCTACTGTACTCTTACAAATACTGCGTTGGTCTAAGCGTTTTACCGGGATTGATTTTTCCCCAGTACTCTGTTCTTCACTATTCCCATAGATGAAGAAAGCCAACCCTTGTTTGCTTTCACCTGGGAGGGACAACAGTTGACAGGGACTCGCCTTCCACAGGGGTTTACTAGGTCTCCCACTGTATTTTCTTGGCTATTGAAAGAAGATCTAAAGGATATTGAGTTACCTGGTGGATCAGTTTTAGTGCAATATGTAGATGATTTACTGATATCTAGTAGAAACTGCAAGGACTGTTTAAAAGATACTATACATTTATGTACTGCCTTAGCAACCAAGGGACGGCGCGCATCTCCATCCATGTTCCACCTGTGTCAAAAGCAAGTAAAATACCCAGGATCCATTTTAAAGGAAGGACAGTGGATAATAGGTCCAGAAAGAGTAAAAGCTGCAATTGAAATCCCTTGGCCAAAACCCAAAAAAACAGCTACAAGTGTTTTTAGGTGCAGTTGGGTTTTGTTGACTGTGGATACCAGGATTAGGGGAACTAATCAAACCTCTGACAGAGGCAACAAAAAAAAGAAAAATATAACCCACGAAATGGGGACCAGAATGGGAAAATTCTTTAGAGCTATAAAAGGGGTCTTGTCTTTGAATTTAGCTCTAGGGCTTCCAGACTACACAAAACTTTTTGATCTGTATATACATGAATGAAACAGGGTGGCTAGTGGAGTCAGTGCAGAAATTAGGACCTCATCAAAGACCTGAGGCACATTATTCTGTTCAACTGGATCCAGTGGCAGCTGGAGCTCCAAAATGCGCCACATCAGTGGTACCAGCAGCTACAACAGTGGGAAAAAGGTCGATCTTTAGCATTAGGGCACACAGTTATGATCTGCGTGCCACACAAAGTTGGACGACTTCTCAAGCAATACACAACACAAGCCTTGTCTCCCCAATGTGCACATAAACATAAACTAACCCTTTTAAATGCAGATAATGTGGCTCTAAAGAGGTGTAACACATTGAAAATGACAACACTACTACCAATACCTGGAGAAGGAGAACATCACTGATGTGGCATGGTAATCCAGACTACTAGTAAACCACGAGCAGATCTCACCGATCTCCCCTTACAAAACCCAGATCTTGGTTTATTTCACAGATGGATCATCCTGATATGTACAGGGGCAATGGAAGACTGGATACACAATTGTGGACCAACGGCAATGGAAGAAATGGTAGAAATCAGACCTCTTTGAGCAATGGTTAGTGCTCAAGGGGCAGAGTTAATTGTGTTATCCCGAGCAGCTTGTCTGGGAAGCAGAAAGCAAGTAACCACCTATACAGATTGCAGGTATGCGTCGGTAGGCGTACTGTGGGGGGGTCTCACCTCTTTGGGAAAAGCTGTGGCTAATGAAACAGAAATTTGGGACTTGTTGGACACAATTAATCTTCCCAAAGAGATTAACGTGGCTCACTGTCCAGCCCAAACAAGGGACACAGCTGAGGCAGGAGCAAAAGCTGTGGCCTGTCAACCTGTGGTGAAGATCACAGTGGTTACTTCGGATAAGAGATCACGGCTTGATGGTGACCATCCAAAAGAATTATAACAATCAGATGTGACAAGTGAAGAAAAGGGAAAGTGGAAAAAGCAGGAAGCAGCGGAAGATGAAGCTGGAATAAGGACAACCGGGGCAAAACCTGTCTTACCGAAGAAATCTGATTACTGTAAGATGGTGGTTGCATGCTCATGGAGGAATGGAAGCAGTGGCTAACCAAGTACAACAAGTATGGGCGGTCCCAGGTGTCTATGCAGCTGCCGAAAGAATTATTAATACCTGTCCTACCTGTCAAAAATTCTCAATTGGGAAATCGACCACGGGTGTTTTTCCCATTCCAAAGATTGCAAACAGATTATGCTGATATGCCTGCAGTGTGTGGATATAAACATTTGCTAGTGGTAGTAAACAAATTATCAAGATGGGCAGAGGCTTTCACAACAAGAAAAGCAGACACTGGAGGAGGAGTAGAAGCTCTCCTTGAAGAAATTTTTCCTAGGTATGGAGTACCAGACTCTATGGCATCAGACAGAGGGTCACGTTTCGCTGTAGAAATAATCGACTGACTTTATAAATAGAGTTTTGGGATAGAAAAAAAGACTGCACACTCCTCATCACCCTCAAGCACCTGGGCAAGAAGAAAGAATGAATCGAACTATTAAAGAGAGAATAGCAAAGTCCCATTAGTCCCGTAAGTCCCATCAGCCTTATGGGACATTTGGAATGCCCCAAGGCAACCCTTAGACTATTGCCCACTGAAGTTCTTTTTGGGAGACATTTGGCTATACTGCGAATTCGTATCCTGGCCAAAACAAGACTCTTGAATGGAGATGAGCATTTAATACGCTATGTTCTAAATTTACAGGAAAGTTCCAAAATTAAAAGGGAGCATGCTCAGTGGTACCAACCCACCCCTCCAGAGATACAGGTACATGATTTGCAGCCTGGGGATAAAGTTCTAATTAAAGTATTTTCCCGTAAATCTAAACTGGAATCCAGGTGGGAGGGGCTGCACACTGGTTTACTAAGTTCTTACTTTGCTGTAAAGGTTACAGGGAAGAAAGCCTGGATCCACTACTCATACATTAAACAGCTACCTGAGGATCATTGAGTAGATGAACAACGACTGGTGATGGAGGAATCTATCACAATTGCTACTTTGGAGATTGAAACCATTTGCACTTCCAAAGGATGAATAAAAACTTTATAGAAGAACCTCTTTTCAGCTTATCGATTCAGATGAAACACAGACTTGAACCCTGTTATGGTGGCTGGAATGTCTAATTTCCATAACACCCCCTGCCGGCCAGTCCCTGCCCCTGGAAACACGGGATCTCCAGACTCCATCGGCTATGGGCAGGCAGTCCACCACCCTACAGAAGATCAGAAAGGTCATGAATCTGGGACACAACGTCCCTACAGCTGTAGGCCTATCTGCTAGATTGTAATCTCCATTTCACAGTCATAAAACCTTCCATTTCGTTTGGAAACTACGTATCTCTCACAGATGAAATGTTCTAAATTTCACCGTTCCTACCCACTAAACCAGTCTGACTGTCATCTTTGGTACCTTACCAGGTTTGTCCTTGCTTTTCTTCCACAGAGATTACGGGATCTTGTCAAAGCACTCTTTCTCCTGCCAGCAATTTGTGTCTCTGGTTTGTGTGGTTAGGAATTAAGGCAAGATTGAACTCAGCAGGCTGCATTTTTGTAACATTCCCTTGATCAAAGCCCATAGGTGCAGGCTTGGCGGAGGCAGTCAGCAGCTGACAAATCTCCCGTGAGCCCGGAAACTTCACCAGTGGATGTGCAAGAGATACTGGTGACTGTGAAACCACTGTGCAAATCACTGTGTGCATAACACCCAGCAATCTGAGCCTGGTGCAGGGTGCTGAAGGGAAGCCAGGTGGAGCGCAGAAGTATGCCGTGAGATGCCGGGGGCAGCCCCCACAGCCGCAGTAACACATTTGCATGGCCCATGCCCCTGTGGAAGGGCCCAGTACGACTGCCAGTAGCATAACAATGCTGTGTCACTAAAGAGTGCTTTTCTGAGTTGACACAATGGGTGCTTAAAGTATTCTGAAAGCATTTTGGGAAGATCAAATTCCTCTAGTGTAGAAATAGTTATCTATTGTCGAGTTCCCATAATACTGTCTTCACTGCCAGTGGCCCCAGTAATACAGCAGGTGTAAGCAACATTGCTTCTTCCTTTCCCCTGCAACGCAAGGGATCACTATCACTGTTTACGGGGAAATTGTGTACACAAGGAACGTCACTCAAATAAACCATTGGGGTTTATGCTGGAACGGCCTCTGCTCACTGCTATTCAATTACCAGGCAACCCACCTCCTGCCTGGGGAGTCCTGCACTACCAGAGTTGGATAACAGGAATTATTTTTTCCAGGCCCTCCTTTCCAGTGGCTACTAACTGGGACAGGCTGTCAGGGGGAAAGCAGTGACAGCATAAGGCCAAGAGCAGCCCGCCAGGACTCCCTCACTAGGTCAGTTAATGCCAGAAGCAAACCCCCATGAGCCAGCAAAGGAGCAATGTTGCCAGCAACTGATAGAAAATCCATAGCTGGGCACCAAAACAGTGGCATTAAGAAGCAATCTCGTCATCTGTAACATGAGTGATGCCTGCTTTCCTCTTCATTTGGCTCCTGTGATTGGCTGAATGCATCAACCAGAGATTTTCTGCAGGGCACTTACCCACACTGTGTCCTGTGTGCATTTTACAGTGTCAAGATTTTAGCTCACCCACTGCTGGGCCGTCAAGCTGGTGCACCCACAAGCTTTCCTCACCTAACAGGCTGCTTCCACAAAACCCGTAGGAACTGAATTGTCTTTGAGAGCTCTGCCCCTTTATCCGAGTGAAGTAACAGACAGTGGCTGAACACAGTTGCAGAAAGCGCATTTTCTCTGCCTGCAAAAATAGGCTAAGTACACATGCAGATTTTTACCTGTCTTGCATATTTTACTGTACAGAAGCTTTTCACTGCCTCACTGAAACATAAAGGACTATAAACCCATAGAGGGAGGTAAGTTCCGTGCATTCAGGTATCTTCCAAAACAGCTACTGCAAGAGTTGTCGTCACTGCAGGGGGTGTACAATACTCAAAGGCAGTGTATATAGCAAAAGACATAGAAATGTCTTCAACTTTGCCTATAATCTCTACAAGGATCTAACTGGGAACAATTACAGAGTATCACTGAGAAAAAAATACCTGTCTTAATTAACACAGAATCCTCTCCCTGAAAAAACAAAGAGATCTCTTTCATCTTTGGATTACTATATCACAGCACCAGGACATTTGGTGCCACTCATTGGTTATTACCTTTTTCTTACTACCTTTCTCCCCACTTCCCACATCAGAGTATTCCTTAATGTTGGGACAGCACTTCTTTCCCTCTAAGGTATGCCGAACACCTCCCTTGCATGGTGATGCCATCACAACTTCCGTGTCACGTCTTCCCATACCCTGAACTTACGGGTACTGAAACTGTGAGGTATTTATGAGATCCCATTTATGACTGTCTGTACACCTGACTCTGAAGCTGTAGAGATGGGTATATTCTCACGAATGGGCATGATTAGCAGCCTCGTCTACCTCAAAGTGGTAACTTGCCATTAACGGCTTGATGAATGCCGAGACAGTATCTGCCTTTTGATTTCACACCTTTGGGGTCACATCCTCTTGTAGATATGATAATTCCTGCAACTAAACTAAGGATCAGACACATTTTAAATGCTTGCCCTCACATCGCTGGCGCGGGGTCCACTCTCCAAATGCTGAGGACTTATGTCAGAACTACTCTCCTTATCCAAGTTCTTAGACATCCTAAGAACACTGTGCCTTTTGGTCCCTTATTTACCCCCTGAATGCTGCTTCCCGGCTTCTGCCCTCATTGTCTTCGTCCCTTCCCTAGCCGCCCGTATTCCTGCAGCCTTCCCCGCTCCCGTTCCCCTCGCAGACCCCACGACCAGCGCAAACCCCCGCCGCTCCCGCAGAGCGGCCCAGCTTCGGTGCCACCTGGGACAGAGCCAGCACCGGCCCCACGATCTCCCCAGCACACCGCAAGACGCCGCTCACGGCCCCAGCACCTCCCGCGGACGCCCATTTCGCGCGGGGATGAGGGGCAGGGGCCCGGCGGCGGCGGCGGCTGCTGAGGCGCTATCCCGCGGCAGGGGCGCCATCTTGCGGGGAAGAGGCGGTGGCCTGCGGGCAAGGCGGGGGTCTGCCCCCCCGCTCCCTGCAGGACATCGCTTTCGGCCGTCCGCCCGCGGGAGCCGGACGGGGTCACGGCGCCCCTCGGGCCGGGGCCGGGGGCGGGGCCATGACGGAACGGAACGAGCCCGCCCCCTCCCGCTTCTCCTCAGGCGCCTCGCGCGGCGCGGGCGCGGCGAGGGGCGGAGTTTTGGCCGAGCCAATCAGCGTCCGGGCGGGGGCGGGGAGGACGCGGGCGCGCGCGCCTGCCGTGACGCCACAATGGCTATGGTGGCTGCACAGTGACAC
>VXBO01009520.1:85780-154695 GCA_013400135.1 Rhinoptilus africanus
GCTCGTGCTCGCGGGATCCCGGAGCGGCTGTTGCTCGGCCCCTCGCACCGGGCCGCCGGCGGGCACGGCAGCGGCGGGGGGTGTGTGTGTGTGGGGGGGGGCGGCCGGCGCGGCCCGGCGCTGAGCGGCCATGGCGGGGCAGCAGTTCCAGTACGACGACAGCGGCAACACGTTCTTCTACTTCCTCACCAGCTTCGTGGGGCTCATCGTCATCCCCGCCACCTACTACCTGTGGCCGCGGGACCANCATCGTGGGAAGAGAATAAACTATTGAACGTTGTTTTTGGAGTTGAGGCCAAAGAGGAAAGGTTGCCGGGCTCCGCTCTTATGTGCTGAAAGGTCAGCGAGCGTGAAAATGGGGCTCTAATTCTTTTTTTCCCCGTTGCAAGTCATGCAGTGTCCCAAGTGCTTGGTTCTTGCTCCACCCTTTGGGATGAAGTCCTGTGGCCCAAGCAGTGCTGGAAAGTTTCTCTGAATGCCTCTAAATTTCATTTCCACAGTCATTTCCCTCTTTGTCTTTCCTGCATCCCTCTGTTCTTGGAGAGAGAAGGCATTTTGGTATGTAGGCTGCCAGGAACCTCTTTTTAACCACAGTTCTGAGATGAAAAAGGCTGTAGTAACTGTTTGAAGGCAGACCAATAAATGCTCATCAGACCGGGAATGCTTGATGCTGATTCCCATTGCTGAAACTAGTGACCTTTTAAGAATGCTTGAGCTTTGCAATCTGAGAAAAACCCTTCTTGTTCACTGCGTCTTTTTGCATTCACTGTATGGTGGTTCTTTAGAGGTTTTATATGCCATTTTAAATGGCTTGTGTGGTTCTGTTTAACTTAGTTTTGTATGTAAAAGAAGTACTCAACAATGAAATCTTACTCCTATACCCTCTAGTAAGGAGTAAGCAGAAGAAAAATTGATAGGACAAATGCCGTTTCAGTGCTAAATCATGGTTGTTCGCAGTCTTGGTTGCTGGCAAACATGCCTGGGGCTTCTGACAGGGCACTGGCTCCAGAACCTCTTTGGGGGATTTATCTCTGCCCTCCAGATGCTACCTGTTGTGTCGCTGAGGAGTTAGTTCTTTCTGTTGTAAAGAAAGGTTTCTCTGCCCTGTCTTCCGGAGTCCTGACTGTTGCAAGAGGGCGGCATTAGTGCTGTTGAAGACGTTTTGTAATCTTGGGGTTGTTTTTAAGGAGTGGGGGATTAGCAAGAGAAGACAACTCTACTTCTGTAACCTTTCTCAGGAACCCAAGATTTTTTGGTTTTATTTTTGTTCTGGTGCAGGGTGTGAGGCAGCAAGAGAGAAGATCACTTGTTTTCTTGGGTAATGTTTTACTTTCTCTGTAGTTCTTGGCAGCTGCTTCTTGGGAGAACTGATGTGACTTAGTTGAGATGCTGTGCAGAATGGTATGGCCGGCAGTGACGCTTAGTGCTGTTAACTTTCAAGGGGCTGACAGAAGCAGGAAAAGCCGTAGAAATGCTGTCAAACTTGTAAACGCTTTGCTAGCCTTATGTTTGATCTTCAGATATCCTTACAGAATGGCAGAAAATTAAAAACCTAACTTTAGAATGTGTGGCTATATGGATTGTACCCAGTTTCCAAATAGGCCTGCCATTAAACATTACTCATTTCTTTCCCTCTAGCCAGCATTGTCAAATGTGTGGAGGGACTGCTGCATATCGTTCTGCAATTAGTGCTAGATTCTTACAAAGCTGTATCAAACCATACTTCCCAAAACACAAGGTAAATTTTATTATGCTGTTGGTACAAAAATGAGTCAACTAAGTGGAAATCACCAGGCATGGCAATGAATGGAAATGAAAGAATGATTTCTGCCTCATAATTGTTTTAATGGATTTTAAAATGTCGGTGTAGTCCAATTTTTAGCATACGGTTTAATAGTGTGCCTACAGTCTCCAGGTTGAGTTCTGTTCTGTAGGCTCTTTTTGAATAAAGAGTTGAGGTGGTGTGCAGATCGCAGTCAGGACTACTGGAGCGCTACCATGCTTCATTGTGGTGTTCTAGTTGTTTAATTGTATGATGCCTCTTGCACGACTCATTTCCAGCAAAATCCTCTGAGTCGTCTTCACTCAACTTTGTATGTATTCAACCATACCTGTTCCAGTGTTAGAACCAGGTGTCAGGAATAAATTAAATCCTTGTGATGATGCAAAGTACTGATAGTTTAGCCACAACTACTTGTTTTCAGAATACTTCACTATAAAAACCCAAACAAACCAAAGTGCATATATCATTTCGGAAGCTAAGAGAAGACCGTCGTCTTCAGAAGAGAAATTTTCCAGCACTGCTAGCTTCTGACTCCTGTAATAAGCCAGAATATCTAGACTTTGATAAGAGATGTTTATTTTGATACTAATTTACAGCAGGTTTTCCAACCAGAGAGGCAGAGTACAGGGCCAAACTGAATGAGCTCTGCCAAGACCTCTGCTCCCTCCATGTAGGACCAGTTAACATTTTTGTTTTGGAATTGTGTTTTGTCCTACCTGTGCTAGAAAGTCCAGTGTAGAGATGCCTTTGTGTCCCCAGGCAGAGCTGGTGAGGTCCAGGTGGACTAGCAAGCTATTTAAGCATGATGGGAGTGAGAAGACTGTATTGGAGTGAACTTTCTGACAAAGTCACATGCCTGTCTTCCTCACTTCAAGACCTATTTGGAATGCAAACCAGAGCATCCGAAAGGCACAGAGCAGATGCCTTTTTTGGTAAAAACTAGGTAGGAAGATGTGCTTCAGCCACATTGTTTTATGAGAGTGGACTAGAGCTAGTCTGAAGCAAGAGTGAAGTGCTTATAGCAGGGAAGTTGAGCCTTTGGTGCCCACTGCTTCCTCCTACAAATGCACTGCCAGAGACTGCTGGTACTTGATAAGAATAGGGAGCTCCAGCGGAGGAGGAGGAACGGGAGTGCAAAATGTTCACGGCTATCTTCAAGTGAGGTTTGGCACCAAAAATCTGGGAATTTGTGATGGTCTGTAACATTTGTTCTGTGCTGTAGTTTTGTAGTAAATGCCCATAGAGTAAATTAAAGAAAAAAAAAAACAGTGTTTATTTTTGCCATAGTGAAGATAGGAACATAAAAATATATCTGTACTGCTTGTCTGTTTGGAGAAAACTCAGAATGTGTTACCTAGTGTCAGATTTTTAGCAGGATAGCTGCTTTTGGCAAGCCATTAAGATTTTACTCTTAGGTTGTTTTTTTAAATAAACTTTTGAAAAGCCTTTTTAATACCACTGTCTTGAAGAACAGCATGATTTAACTTACTGTCTCTAATCCTGAGTAAAATTTGAGCTGCTTTTATTTCCTGGGTATCTGAACCTGCTTTCTCCAGGCATTCTGAGAGAGTCCTTATGAAGTGTTGATGCAGCCTGTGGTAGGGATCAATATTTATATTTGGGATGATTTTTCTGTGGTGTAGTAGTCACCCTGTGAACTGTCATATAATTTCATTACTTTGGCTTTGATAAACCAAACAAGCAAGTAATTGACTTTGTAAAACGGATTTGTCCCAATGGCTTTATCTCCTCAGTGTTCATTGTGGAGCTAATAAGGCTCTTGTAAAAGGTTAATTGTTTAGCTTTGTGTCTTGGGCTGCAGTTTCATAACTGCTTCAAGGTAATAGTGCTCTGATGGAGTAAGTCTTGTATTTCTCCCCTTTCCTTGTGCCAAATAGAGCATCTGAGCAGTGTAGGGGACTGGAAGCAATTCACTTGAGATAAAATGATTTTTTTTTTTTTGCCTTTTCCCCCATCTTTAATGTGTATTAGTTTCTGGGAATGACTGACTTTGTGGATGTCTGGGATGTTGCAGGATGTGACTTTGAGCTGGAAGGGGAGAAGACTGATTCTTTCAGTGGTGGTGATGTCTTTGGGTTATTGTGAAACTGCCATGTTGTCTATCCTTGACTTGTATCATTAAAACATAGGTGTATGTTTTATTATTAAAAAAAAAAAACCACAACTTTTTGTGGGTTACCTCTGTTTTGGGTATATATTGATATAACTTTAGCGTAATTACTGTGAGGAAAACTATTGCAAGGACTGTTCTTGATTTGGAACAAAAATATGGTTGCTAAAAGTTATTCTGTTGCAGATTCACTTCTTAACTTTAAAATTCCCACTTCAGAAAATACTTTTATTTGTTTTTCAAAAAGTTAATTGTGAGAGTTGAAGAGAAGGTGTTGTTTCTCAGCAATTAGGGATGGCTAAGTGCCTGTCAAACTATCTTCATGTTGTTGGACTTGCTTTGAACCAGTTTCACTTGTAGGCTTGTGTGGCTCGTCATCAGCATCTAGAAAGGAAATGGAGAGCAAGAGGTGATTGAATTTAGTTGGATAATGCACCAGTTGTTGCACAATGCAGATGTGTTTGCTGAACTTTGTGTGCTTTTTAACTTATACCTGTGCTGCTGAGTTAAAATGCGTAATTATAAAGCTGTGCTGAAACAGGTGGTCATAGAGTGCAGTGTGCTTCGTAGTTAAGTACATGTATCTGTGAAAGCTTGTCATTTCGTCCAATTTTTGGGTTGATTTAGGTGTACATTAGGTAAATTATCCTCGTTTAGGGCAGGCACTGGGTATTCATTATGTGTTGCAAAGCTGCTGGAAAGAATAAAAGTCTCTCTCCTGATTTTTTTACAGTAGCTTGAATGAAACAAGATGTTGAAAACAGTTCAAAAACCCCAAAGTATAATAGCTGTGAATGCAGGGATAATGCTAATGAAAGATTTCTCTCTGTCTCTTCTATGAGAGAAAAGAGGCTTGGAACATGGATCTTCCTTCTTGAAGTGTGAGAACCGAGAAACCAATTGTAGGAATGGGGAAAAAAACCCCTGTCAACAAACCACGAGCTGTTGCATTTTCATATCTAGGAAAAAATATTGATGAAATGGATAAGAGCTGTTCAGTTTACTTTTGTTGTGATAGAAGTCCATATAAAGTGTGTGGGTGTTTTTTGTTGGTCCTGTGTCCAATCCACCCCAAGTTATATGTTGTCCTGTTGCTTGCTAGCCTTTTTTTCCCTGCACCCTCCCCTCTCAAATGTTTCTGAGATGTAGCAGAAGTTTTCCTGAAGAGCGCTGGGCTAATGCAAAGAAAATCTTAGAAAAAAAATCTGGTTAGAGGAGGCTATTCCCTGTTAATCTCTGAAGATGCCGTGCCTCTAGAAGTAGCATAGGCTGTTTGAGAAGCTCTGTGCTAGTCTAGCCTTTTTGCATTGAGGCTGGGTAAAGTACAGAAATACTTAAAAATATAGCTTATTAGGTAACTGTTGAAAGCTGGGAATAGAATATAATGTTGGTATTTAATACTATTTTATTAATTTTTTTACTATATTGTGATTTTGAAGCAGTAGGGTTTTTTGCCTACTGCTGTAGATAGATAGGACTTAGTACCCATGTTCAAAACCTTGAATAGAAGTATATCTGCCCGCTACACTGGATATCCCTATATATAGTAATGTAAATATGAAGGGTACTCTGTAATTTTTTGGTGTATTTTTCATCTGTAGATCTCAAGGCTGTCTTCAGAGATCCATATTAATCCCCTGCTTTAAGACGGAAGTAGAGAAACTGAGGCTATAAAGTTTATTTTGCTCTTTAAGGCCAAACAGTGAGTCTGCAACTTGGATGTGACTCAAGACAATGTAGAGAATGCAGGCAGCATTTCTTCTGTTTTATTTGTAACGGAGTAATGAGCACTTGTACCTTACAGCAGCTGTGGGAGAGGAAGGGCATCTCGGTACTATCTAATACTGCTGTTTCCACTCTGGGGTAGAGTTTTTCTGTGCTGCTTCTAATCCTCTGGTGAGATAAGGCTGGGAGTGGGTTAATTGTGACCCCTGTCCTTGCTCACAGCTCACTGAGATCTCATTAACCTTACCTCAAAAGTATTTCACAGTATTTTGGTGTTTGGTAGTACAGGATAAAAGTACAGGATGCTGATAAAGGACAGGATAAAAGGACAGGATAAAAACACAGGATGCTGTGATCACCGCTAATGCAGTAGACGACCATGAGTGTGAAAACTTGATATCTGTGAATATAAGCATTTTGTTCCTGTATCTGCATGTGCTTAATATAACCTTTGAGCATTTTGTCAGGAAGTGGGAGGAGATTCAGTGAAACTCAAGTTATGCATTTAAGAACTGCAATTACATATAAATTGATTTTTTTTTTGAGGTACTGAGAGATTGAGTGTACCATGGTTAACTTGAGCTGCATGTTTCTGAATTTGAAATGGTTTATCAGGTGACTGTTAGAATAGAACATAACAGTGATAATACTGTTTTGTTAATTTTTTGCTATTTTGAAGCAGTAGGGGTTTTTTTGCAGAAACATTTGAAGAAAGGGCAAACATCATGAGATGTCATTAGTGATGCCTAGCAATTATCTCTAAAAATATTTTTCAAAACAAAGCATTTGGACAGGGTTATCTTAGCTGTTCTGTTATTTGGAAAAAAGGCATGTCTTTTAATGGAATTTTTTGGAAGTATTGTAATCTTATTATAAGCATTGTAGCCTCCTAGCAGTAAAATAAAATTAATAACCCTGTATTAGAGATTACTTGAGTAGTTTCAAGACTGTCCAGACCACTCAATTCTGAAAAGCTTTTTGTTGCAAGATAAAGATCAAGCTATTACAAGAACTTTATCTCTCATTACATGTACATGAAAATAAAGCTGTTTCTATTGTTTTAAAATTCAGTCTTTGTTATGGAAGCTTATGAAAACAGTATTGTAAAAGTTTGTTGTTCGTTTTATACTTGCTGCAAGGATGTCTTGAACTACTCATGTAGATGACACTGAACTACTATCAGGATGTACAGGCTATGTATTGGAGAATTCAAGTTAGTGCTGTTTTAACCTGATATATTTAAGGGTAAAGTGTGATGGTTTAGTTGTGGTTTCATGAGCAGCTAAACCATTCTTTCAGGAGGAGCAGGAATTTGGGA
Organism: Rhinoptilus africanus; assembly: GCA_013400135.1. Classification (NCBI taxonomy): domain Eukaryota; kingdom Metazoa; phylum Chordata; class Aves; order Charadriiformes; family Glareolidae; genus Rhinoptilus; species Rhinoptilus africanus. The sequence continues at coordinate 92,738 of VXBO01009520.1, forward strand.
GAGGAGCAAGGTAAATGACGAGGAATGGGAGCAACAGTGATTCCAAAGTGAGGCTATTGGGGTGGGTTTTTTCAGGGTGGGTTTTTTTTTTTTTCTTCCCTTCAAATTCATACTTGTGAAGAAGGGTGCAGAAGTGCAGCAATTTGAACAAATCTAGCCTGGGCCTGCTGTTGTGTCCTTTCATCCTGTGGTGCTGCCTTCTCCCACTGAGGGATCTGTAGTCCTTTCCCTCAGTTGTTAGCCAGGGCCCGACACACATGGGCCTCCATGATGAGGGAGGTCATGCTGGCTGGACCGTATAAAGTTTAGGGATAAGCCCAAAATAGGTACTTCATTTCTTTCCCGAGCAAAAAGGTTTATCTGCACTGGTTTTTAAATAAGTGTACAATTGAGAAGATTGAAGAGGTGTTTTTGAATTTTCACTTAATATTTCCCTTGTACAGAAAATTACTTACAAGCATTCTAAATATACATCTGTTGGAGATAGTGCATTTTAGATTCAAAAGATGCCTTTATCTTGGTTAGCTGGTTGAACTCAGTGAAACTGGGATTTGCTTCTGCAAAGCATTGTGACTTCCACAAAGGCTTACCAATAAAGTTTCAAATACTGATTTTTTTTAAATGTTTTTAAAAAATCAGTAAGAACAAAAGAGTGGCTATACTGGATCAGGTCAGATGTCGTCTTTATGTGAGAGTGCATGCCTTAGGGAGGGAATGACAGGACAAGCATAAATGATGCTTCCTTTGCATATTCTCCCGGTTTCCAGTGATTTTTAGTTCAATGACTCTCTTTTAGCATAGCATGTATATCATCCTGTGGTGGGGAGTTCCCTAGCTCTGCTGCCCACACTGCAAGTAATCGCTTTTGTTTTGCATCCGCTTCTGATTTTATTTGACAATCTTTATGTGCTGTACTGGAAGAGGCAGTAAACATTCAATCCTGCCTGTCCTGGCTGTCACTTAGGTTTTTTACATCCTTCTGTTACCTCTCCTTTCACTTTTCTCTCTCCCAGGCCAAAGATTTGTAGCTCATATTTTGGACATAAATCTTCTCATACGTTTGATGGCCCTTGTTCACCTTAATTGAATGTTTTCTAGTTGTTTGTCTATGAGAGGTGCGGGCTAGGACTGTGCATCGTACTCAAGATTTGTACATACCTTAAGCTTATGTGGTGAAATAATGTTCTCTCCCATTCTTCATAGGAATGCTCTAAACATTTCCTTTGCTTTTTATAACTAATAAGTGTTCAGATAATGTTTTCATAGAACAGTTTCTCGCAACACCAAGATCGCATTCCTGAGACGTAATGGTCAGCCCCAAGCTTATCCTTTATATATATAAAATTAGGACAGTCCTCGTTGCTCTTTACATTTTCATACCCTGAACTGCATGTGCCATTCTGTAGCCCACTTGCTTGATCTTTACTATTCTCCAGGATACTCTTGTCCATGTTACCCAGAATAAGCTAATACGGCCCAGAAACTTTATTTTACTGCTCGCTCCTTTACCCAGGTTACCTACTAGTGAAATGTGAGTATTGTAGTTCTAGCACAGATTCCTGCACAACTGGTGATTTCCTTCTGCTGTGAAAATTGGTCATTCACTCTGTCTTCTAGTCAGATATTTATTTTTGCAATAGTTAGATGGTTGTCCTGAAGGACTTTTAAGGGGAACCTTTCCAAAGCCTTTTGGAAACAATGGACTGTATCAGTAGGATCTCCTCTTCCATACGTTTACTCCCTTTAGAGGACTCAGGTTTGTAAAGCTCACTTTCCCTTTACAGAAGCCCCACTCATGGTAAATGGGTGTATGGTACTGATCCCCGTGTCTACTAATTCTGACCTCTATTATAGTTTCTTCAAGGTATGCATCAGAACATGACTGAATACAGGCATTTTTAGTGAGTGGTGGTATGCGAAGTGACTTTTGTCTACATTTGCTTTGGCTTGAATGTGTTCTGGTTTCCTTCCCACATAAATTGGTAAAATAAAGCTAATAATTAAGGATGTGTAAGTCTTGGAGCCCAGCATTGTTGTTCATTTAATCTGAAATGTTAACTTTGACTCATGTGGGTGTCATTCCATATTAAAATGGCCAGTTTTCTCATTCCTCTCAGACTCTATTATAAAGTTTTGCTGATGCATCTGTAGGTCCAGCCCGACTAAAAATTTGATAATTTAGGTGATGTAGCTTAAAAGATAATATAGTTAGTCCCACTAACAGTTTTGTCAGCACAAATGAGACAGTATACTAACAGGAAGAAGGTTTGGAAATGGCTTGATTAGGAATAATGTAATGTGCCCTGAGACCAGTGAGGCTGTGTGTATACAGAAAGTCCAAGTAAGTAAACTCTGAGAAGTTAACTTTCAAGATGTTGACTCATCTTATGTTACTGTGTATTAAAGTCGTTAGTAACAAATGCTATCTTTTGGTCAGCAGATATGCGTGGAACAATGTGGTAATGAAAAGTTAGGTTACTTTTTGTCCCTTTTACCTTTAATCTAGTTGCTGCAAAACATGCTCTAGAGAATAAGCCTTGCTATTAAGGCCTTTGACAGGACTTTCTGTAGTTTATGAGCTGCTTGGAGGTTTAATAGTTAACAACATGATACTGAAACACGTGATATTTTTTGATTATTTCTATGAATATTTACCAGACAAAAAGATCTCTTTGGAAACAACTAGGGTCAGATTATTCAGCTATAAACGTCTTAGTGAAGAGGCTAATTTGGACATGATCTCTTTATAGAGAAACTTGGAGTAATGCGGACAATTCTTACTATAATAGACATGAAAATTAGAAAGCCTCTGTTCAGATCATTTCACTGATATGGTCAGTTCAAAGTCCTGGAACATGCTTTCCAGTTAAAAAAAAAAAAAGCAATCTTAACTGAAACACTGAGGGCCGTTTGAAGGGTTTGGGATTTAAGCAACAGCATTTTAAAACACTTTAAATCAATTTAACTTGCTTCATGCCTCGTAATTTGGGGTTTTACACTAGAAGTCAATCCTATTATAATAAGGTTTGAAATTATTTAGTACTTCAGAGGAGTTGCTGAATTTGTGGCTTGCTGCAAATTTGAATCCTGCTTCTTAGTTGCTGAGGGAGATGGTCACTGCTTTAAAACATCATTGTCAGTGTTTGTCAGTGGGTTGTTTTGAAAGTAAGTGTAGGGTTTTTTTCCTGATCTTGTGATTTTTTAAAATTATTTCTGGGTACCATACTAGATTCATGTGGAGACTATTTTACGATGATTATCAAGGAAAATGTCAATAGGGTTAAGCAAAAATGGCCTAGTAAGGCAGTAGGGTAGTGTTTTCATACTTGTATTCGTCACTTGTTACGTGAGAAATAGTTCTGTGATTAAAAAAGTAAATTTGCTCAGAGAGCCCCATTTCAAGATCTCAGTAAATATATTGTTCATACCATTGTTTAATTTCTGTGATTGTTGAATCACAGAATCATAGGGTTGGAAGGGACCTTAGTAGATCATCTAGTCCAACCCCCCTGCCAGAGCAGGGCCACCTTAGAGCAGGTTGCACAGGAACCCATCCAGGCGGGTTTTGAATGTCTCCAGAGACGGAGACTCCACCACCTCCCTGGGCAGCCTGTTACAGTGCTCTGCCACCATCAAGGCTAAGAAGTTCCTCCTCATGTTTAGGCGGAACTTCCTGTTCTTAAGTTTGTGCCCGTTACCTCTTGTCCTGAAGTAGGAAAAAGTCCAAGACTTAAGCCATTTGTATGTGTATATATACACATAGCTGTTGAAAGGAAATGGTAACCTATTTAGTGCACAGTTTAGAGGATTAAAACTGTAGAACTCTGAAGAAAAACCAGCAAAATCAGAAACTCTCAAGAGCAGTGTTTCAGCTGTGCCTCTTTCCCTGGTTTTGAACAGAACAGGTTTAATGCTTAGAGTTGTGGTACCCTTGGGCCATAACCTTTGCTCAAGACTTACACGCTATGTATATTATTTGCATCTCTTGATGCATTCCACAAGTACAAGTTTCCAAGACAAGGCTATAGAGAGGATGACATGCTGCATATAAGTTTTGTGAAAGTCTGCCTTTAAAGTCATCTTGGCATTTCCTGGGCTGCAGAACTCTGTCCCTCTGTGTTTCTTGCTGAAAGAAGTCCTTATCTTTTGAAACCAAGCAGCATTCTCCCTTAGGTGAATTGTCTGCATCTGGTGGGCAGGATGTTTTGTGTGGATTTCCTCATATTTCTTTTTCTGTCAGAGTCCACTGGAGCTGTATTTTAGACTTGCTGCCTTTGCTTTTTTTAATAGCCTGAAGGCAGAAAGGACATAGGAGGCTAGGATGTACTTCTGTTCTTTCCTACTGTTTGAGGTAGAATGATAGAAAACCAGTAGCTTTCATTTATTTTGGATATTAAGTTTTTTGTTAGTTTTTGATTGTCCTAAAAATTGACTGTATGAGCTTTTTAAATTTTTATATGCTTTAGATATGAGTACTGATGCCAATAGTCTTATTTTGTGGTGGTGTTTTTTCCTAAAACTGACCTGTGTTTTGGAAACAAAATTCCAGTGATTAAAACTTTTCTATATAATTCCAGGTGTATCTCTTTCCATTCCCTCTTTTCCAGAGTTGCACGTCTCCAATAAATGTGCAATCTTGTCTCTTTTTTTTTTTCAGGAGTATCTAAAATATGAAAAAGAATCTCCCTTAGGTTTTCTTTTGGAGCACTTGTTGGAGCTTCTAGAACCTGAAACAAAACCACTAGGTCTAGGTAGGGATCATTTGTCAGGCATTTCTCAGGATAAAGTGCGTCCTCCTATTACTTCAGAAACTGGTATGTAAGACTTCTCAAGCACTTCCTATAGTAGAATAGCGAAGACCACTTCTGCTTCACTGTCCGAAAGGAGCAGGTCAGAAGTAATTTCTGAAGTAAATTGGGATTGGGTTATCCTACACAGCTTTCTAAAAATGAAACAAAACTTGTGCAGTGCTGTTCTTTTGCTTCATGGTGTTCAGCCCAAAATGACTTGTATCCCAGATGTTTCTTTTGATGCCTTAGCGTAGCCCACTTATGTAGTGCCCTTGTCACTGCCCACAGAAGTGGTTCATTCTTTCAGGGCTACTGTTTTTAACATGTTTTGTGAAGTCGCGCCAGCATGTGCGGCGCAGATTCTTCTGGCAACAGAAATGCTCATGTTCCTGAGCTGCCTGGCAGTGCCTGTGTTGCCACCATCCTTTGTGTTCCTCCTGTGCTGATGGAATCATGTCTGCTTCTCTAGTCATCAGTAGTACTGCCAAGGTGGTGGTGATCCGGAGTGTGGTAATACAATCGCTGCATTTTATAAAGGCCTTGTTTTTTGGAGACAACATTTGTATGAGAAGCCAAAGACTTTGTGCTCTTATGAGGAGGGGCAGGGGAGGAGTGCACAAAGGCAGTGTATGTGCCAGTAAAGAAGGTATGGGTGAACGTCAAAACCAAACTTAAGTCAGGCATGGCTGAGTTGAAGGCCACAGGTTGTGTGCAATCTGTGGAAACAGTGAATCCAACCTGTGATCAGCTTCCTTCTCTGTTTGTGTGCCCTGTTTTCCTCACCCATCATGTGATGGGTAAATTAACGGGTATCGAGACAGACGTGAGAAAAAAATTTTTGCCCTGTGAGGGCAATCAAATGCTAGAACAGGTTTCTCAGAGAGACTGTGGGGTCCTTGAAGATATCCAAAGGCCTACAGCCACAGCAACCTGCTGCTTTGACCTGCCTCTGAGCAACAGGGTCATATCAGATGATCTCCAGATGTTCAGCTGCTCTGTGATAACCAAGAACTGTGTGATCTGGATTATCTACCCAGAAAAAGCAGACACCTCTGGTTTATTAATCCTAAAATTGCTCTCACTCTAAAGACCTGGATATTCAAGAAACATATGTAAGTTCTGACAAAGAGGAGTCAATATTTTACTTGAGCATTCTCTACTGAAAATTGCCTTGTTGCCTGGAATACAAAGGAAGAAAACCTCTAGTCACCAAATAAAAGAAATAAAGATCAAAAATGGTCTTTTTTTTTCTTGTTGTTTTGCTTCTTCCCCCTCCTTTTTAAATAATTGCTTTGAGCTTATCATTCAGATGTTGCATACCTCTTTGGATTCAACATAAAGTTGACTATGTCTCACAGATCTGTCAGTCGTCTTTAGTCATTCTTTTGTTAAGGTATGTAGACAAATGGACAGCCACTTTTAAGGAAGCAAAAGTCTAAAATACTTGTTAATTACTTTATTTTAATCCAAAAGTCGTAAGCAGATTAATGTACAAACGAACTGCTGTGCTAGGGTCTTGATTTTATTTTCCTTTTTCTAAAAGCTTTAGACAGTGTTGAATTAAAATACCTACTGGTATCACTGGAGGACCTGATTAGCTCTTTCTGAATTGAAGGAGATGGTACTCAGGTTTCCTTTTGTACCAGTAATTATTTTATTTATTGACAACTTGAAATTATTAAGATGTAGTTTTGTCTGGATATTCACATAAATTTGTTAAGATACTATGAAAGGTACTTGTGAGAACCCTCTAAAAGTAAGAAGGTTGCATTGATGAAAAGTTACTTGTGATTCTCAGGAACTTTGGATGCGTGCAGAACAATTTGGGGGGCAATGGAGAAAGCATGGGATGCTTATTTACAGAAGTGAACTGGCGAGTGTATATCCTCATCTGAGAGGGGTGCTTTAACTTTGATGCATGATCATTGTTAGCAAGATTAATTCAGAAGCTCATGGATGTGTTATGCCTTTGTTTTTCAAGGCTGTTTAATACCTATTTTAAAAACTACAGGAGAGATCAGTATTGTTAAGGGGTTTTACACATTAAATGAGAAGTCATTTTTACTAGAGGAAAAGCATTTCCCCCTCCCCTCTCCCAACTTGTCTCCCTGTAATCCCCTGTCAAATGATGATGTCTGAAGCTCTCTTTTGCTTTAATGGAGAGCCTTGATCTAGAGTGAGAAGAAACAAAGAACCCTTATCAGCTTTTTGGACTCTGAACCACTTTCTCTGACAGAGCAAGCATTCCAGAGATAAAATCCAAAGAAGGTACAATTCCTATTTTACTGCAAGGCTTTGCTCCAAGCAGCATGTAATGTTTTTAACCGCTGCATGCTCAGGGTCTGAAGGATATTGCAGGGTGTGGTGGGTTGACCCAGGCTGCTCTATCACTGCCCCCCTCAGCTGGACAGGGGGAGGGAAAATAGAAGGAAAGGCTCATGGGTTGAGATAAGGACAGGGAGATCACTCAGCGATCACTGTCATGGGCAAAAACCAGACTCAACTTGGGGAAAATTAATTTAACTTATTGCCCATCAAATCAGAGTAGGTTGATGAGAAATAAAACCAAATCTTAAAACCACCTTCTCCCTACCCCTCCCTTCTTCCTGGGCTCAACTTCACTCCTGATTTCTCTGTCTCCTCAGCAGCACGGGGGGGACAGGAATGGGGGTTGTGGTCAGTTCATCACTCGTTGTCTGTGCTCCTTCTTCCTCATGCTCTTCCCCTGCTCCAGTGTGGGGTACCTTCCATGGTAGCCGGTTCTTCCTGAACTTCTCCAACTGAGTTCTTCCCACGGCCTGCAGTTCTTCATGGACTGCTCCAGCGTGGGTCCTTTCCATGGGGTGCAATCCTTCAGGAACAGCCTGCTCCAGTGTGAGTTCCCCCATGGGGTCACAAGACCTGCGAGCAAACCTGCTCCAGCATGGGCTCCTCTCTCCATGGGTCTACAGGTCCTGCCAGGAGCCTGCTCCAGTGTGGGCTTCCCATGGGGTCACAGCCTCTTTCGGGCACATCTACCTGCTCTGGCATGGGATCCTCCACAGACTGCAGGTGGATATCTACTCCACTGTGGACCTCCATGGTGTCTGCATAGTTTCTTCACATATTCTCACTCTTCTCTCCGGCTGCAGTTGGTGTTGCGTGAGGTTTTTTTTTTTTCCCTTCTTAAATACATTATCCCAGAGACGTTACCCCTGTCGCTGATGGGCTCAGCCATGGCCAGCAGCAGGTCCATCTTGGAGACAGCTGGCATTGGCTCTATTGGACGTGTGGGAAGCTTCTAGCAGCTTCTCACAGAAGCCACCTCTGTAACCCCCCCAGCTACCGAAACCTTACCATGCAAACCCAATTCACAGGGACAGTGTGCTAGTTCTGTGACATGACAAATCCCCTCATGTGAAAGCGAGCCTCTTGAGAGAGGAAGGCAAATCAAAAAGGGACCTGATTTATCCACAACCTGCTCATTAGGAATACATTGGTGCTTTTGTTAAACTCAGTAATGATCTGGTATTCCAGCTCTTGCTAGCCTTTTTTTTTTTTGCCTTTTTTTCCCTTTTTTCCCCCCCTGCAACCGATTTCTTCCTAACGAGGTAAGTATTGTATTTGGTGCAGTCACATACCTTCTCTGTAAATAAATAGGAAGCCTGTTTTTCCTGGATACAGCAGGAATACAGCTTTCTTACTCAGGTGGTGGTTTGCCAGTGGCTTTCTGCCTAAGCTATGGGTAAAGCTGTCAGTAATCCTCCTTCTTTCTTCCAGGTAGCTGCCTGTTCTTGAATTGCAGAAGTTAATACATGTTAATGATGACATATGACAGAGGAAGTGCCTCAGGATAGCTCTGAATAATTTGAATAGTCTGGACTTTAGTCTCAACTTGGGAAGGATTTGATTCTCTCTTCGTGTTCTGGACAGATAACTATAAAAAAAAATCGTTCATCTTTTTAGTGCCTTATTTCCTTTTGGGGTTGTTAATCAAATGAGACCATTGCCATCCCAAGAGTGGAAAGAAATTAAGGAGGTGCTTTTGCTTTGATATGGTTTAATCAACTGTATTTTGATCTGATCCAGAGTCAAGGAGACGGCTGCATAGCATCATGTTTTATTTCAGTATTTGTCTGGAGAGGTCCCACCTGTGCAGCACAGCTGTTCCAGGACATCATTGCAAGGGACTCCGTAGCTGGCATAGGGCTGTGGTACTTATCCAAAGGGCTTAATTTTTGATCATATCACTTGCCTTGTTTTTGGGGTTTTTTCTTTTTTTTTCTTGGTGCTATTGTCAGACTGTTCACAAAATGTGACTCCTGCAGCTGTTACTGGAAGGCTGTTACAAAACCTCAGTTCTCTGGTTGTTATAAAACACCTTTGGTTTCTAGCCTCGTTTTCCCCCGTGGTCAGTTTTTATTTGACATTATGCCAATTCTTTAGTTTACCTCGCCCAGCTATTTTTCTCTTCTCCATGGTGACGTTCCCTAAGGGCCTTTTGGAGGCTTTTTGGCATGGTAAGGTGAAGGGTATTGGCTGTTCTCACAGGGAGGATGCAGAGAGAGGGAAGGAGGAGGCTGATCTGGTACTTAGGGGCTGAACAGGAGGCAGGTTTGAGAACTGGGGCATGGTATTGCAGGGTGGCACAGATCTTTAAAGACGAGGCACAACAGCTAGTTAAGAACATCCCAGCAAAATCACTGAAAGGAGTTGTATGCTGTTAGGCTTAGTTTTACAGGATTAAGTAAACAAAGTTCTCTATCACCTTCTGTTTCTCCAAGAGCACCAGCAATCCATTTTCTTGTTAGTTTTATGTGTATTTCTGCCAGCTGCATAGTCAGTTAAGAGTGTTACCAAACCTCGCTGCCCCTCGGTTGTGTTGCAGAAGCGGCTGTGGGGCTGTGATGCAGGTTGGATCAGGTAGCTGGTCTGGGTCTGTGTGGCTGCAACTGAACAGTTGGTTTTGTCATGCTTCAGCACCACACAGCTGAAATTTATGGACAATATTTGAAATGAGTGATTTATGGTTAACATAAGCACATGTGTCTTCTGTGAGGCCTGTGATCATAGAATCATGGAGTACCAGGTTGGAAGGGACCTCAAGGATCATCTGGTCCAACAGTTCTTGGCAAAAGCACAGTCTAGACAAGGTGTCCCTGCACCCTGTCCAGCTGAGATGCCTGATTTGTTCACGTATCTTTGATGACTTTTTCATAAAAGCATCCTGCTGTGGCTCATAGTTGTCCAGTGACTGTTTAAAACTCCCACAATGTTTTCCTCCATGTTTCTGTAGCAGAGCACTTTAGTCCTTGTAACTTAATAGTCTGTCTAGTCTTTAATTCCATCAGCTTTTTTTGAAATGCCAGCTCTGTGTGCTGGTCATGTCTCTTAGTTTTGCATTTAAAAATGTTTAATTTTAAGTAACAATTACTTCACTTACAGTTGTGGTGGTTCCAGATATGAACCAATAGTAATTGGTTCAGATCTGGATCTCCCCAAATTTTGGCTTTAAAAGAAAAAAAAAAAATTGCAAGGAGAAAATGCCAAATTAATTTGCATTCTACCAGTAGGGAGTCAGTGTTGCATTTTAACCCTGTTTTCATTGTCTTCTGAATTTTTGCTTCACAGTAATTTCTAAAGCCTTAGGCAAGTGAAATTAAGCAGGCAGGTGCTTCACCAAATGTTAGTTATATCCTTTTTGTTTAGAAAGTTTGATGTTTAGTACCTGTTCCAAGTATGTGAACAATCTTTGCAGATCAGGAGAACTGCAAAATACTTGTGTGGTTTACCTGTTGCACAAAATTGTGAGACAGGTTTGGAAATTTAATTTGAATCCCTGCAATAGTTGGATCAGATGCAAAGGATTGAATGAGTCTCCTTTGGGATGATCTCTCCTTTGGAGTGTAGGACTGCTACTCTCATCTTCTCAAGGAATCCCATCAAGCTCTTTTAAGGTCTTACTGAGCTTGGCGGAAGACTTGCTTTTATAGAATTAAGTAATTCAGAACAAGCTGATAGACATTTTCCTGTTTCTGGTACTTTGTCTCTGCAAGCTTTAATATTTATCTGCTTTACTAGTTTGTGAGTGGCCAGGTGTCATCTGTGATCCCACTCTCTGCCAAATCAGACAGAGTTTGAAATACCATCCTGTGCTCACATCTGATCCGAGGTTAAACCTGAACTCGTGGTTGATCTGGCACACAATATTGGCATTTATGGTCATGTGTCTCTGGCCTCAGATTGTTTGGTGGCTGCAAATTGAAGTTCTAGATGTTTCATCTGAATTGCATGCTTGCTTAGAAATTCAAGTAGATAGCTGAGCACTGTATCCCATCTCCAAATAGCTTCCGAATAACTAAGCAGAAGTTGTCACTGTCTTCCACAATCACCTTTTAGAAATTTGCCAGAGAAAAATGTTTCCATGCGTCATAACTGCTATTTTAGTGAAGATGAGGGCATCACCTTGTTCAAAGTGCAAAGGTGAGATTTAAGACTTTTGGGGATGTGATTGACACGTGATTTGGATCAAAGTTGTTAGTATGTACGTTTAGACACTTCACAAACTTAAATTGGCAAATTTAGTCACTTTGTTCACCAGCAATATCTAAATGTATTGAGAGGCTGATTTTTTTTTTTTTTCTCTTAATTCTTTCTCCTTCAGTCTGAAAAGGGACAAGTGATCTTACTTTTTTGCAGGTAAGGTAATTACAGTGACCTCCTCACATCGGAAGTGTTGCAGGTCAGACTGCATAGCCTGTGAATAGACAAGTTACTTAAAACATAAACAGGATTGAAATCACTTTATAAAATACAATTTCAGTGTTTATGGAAATTCTGTACAAGCTATTTGCTTTCCACTGTGCTTTTCTTAGGATAAAAGACTTCTTTGACCAAGCCTGAGTTGGTGTCGATTAACTCTGAAATACAACTAAAACTCTCGTAACAGATAGAGCTTCCATGCCCTTGTCATGGTGATGTTAATTGTATAAATACAATTTCCTTCCAGGCCCACACTGTCCTGAAAATAGGAAATCTTGTTGGCTACTTTATTGTTAATGCATATACTCTTGCCAAGGGCCCATATTACTGAGCTACATAGCTTACAAATAACTATTATCTTACTCTTCCTTCGTTTTCCCTGTTGACAGGAAAAACCTAAATGAAGGCATCTTATAAAAAACAGACATTGCGTCATATTTTGAATTGAGGAAGTAGCTGTTGCTACTCTTTAGTTGTATACAAACACTGTTTTGCTTGTGGGTTAGGTGCGTGTTTGTTTTTCCTGCACACAGTAGCTGACCTACTGAAATGAGAGACTTGTTGGAGTTGAGTATAAAATAGCAGAAGTAAAATTTGCAGGTGCGTATTAGCTGGTCAAAGGCCAGCTTGGCAAGTGATGGTTGCGATGTGGCATGTGGAAAATAGAATAGATTCCTTTTAGGTAGTGGAGAATGATCTGACCAACTGTGTTTATGGATGTGCAGTTTCACATACATGGGTAAAAAATATTCTTTCTTCCAATATTGTTGGACCTTCTGTTAGTCCTCCAACTGACCTTGTGCTACCTACTTCAGGATGATGTGAGCATGTTTGTCATTCTGCTTTCTGGAAGATTGGTTAATCACATCTTTCTCTTTATTTTTATAGAGCAAATTCGATTAAAGAATATAAGAAACGTATATGGAAGGTGCTTGTGGTATCGTTTGCGACTGTTAAAACCACAACAAAACATAATTCCTACAGTAAAGTAAGTATGTTTCATTTGCACGACTTTCCATTAAAGCAAAACCTACATTTTTATTTTTATAAAAATATATTTCTCTCTAATCAAGGCAGCTGGAATTAATTATATAATAATGACTTCTGTGTCACAGAAGAGACACTTAGTCTGCTATATTTGAATAACTAATAATTAATCATTATCTAGTATGTCTTGAAATCAAGATGGATGCCGCCTGTCCTTTATAAAATACCTGCTAAATTAAACCAGTGAACCTCAGCACTAATAAATAAGTAAACAATGCACTTATTTCTTCCAAAAAATAAACTTACCTCACGGAAATTAGTGGTGCTAGCAATGTCTTTTGATTTAAATATTTAATATGTAAACATACGTGTTCAAGTATGCAGCATAATAATTTGTATGTTCAGTTCTTTGGTTGTTACTCCCACCCTCAAAATATTTTGCTGTCTGTTACACAGCTGTTTCAGCTTTTTTTTTTAACATTGACTTTGTCTAGTATCAAGTTAAAGTCATTCTCTAAAAATAGGGGATACTATTGTATACCTGCTGAGGACAGACAGTTAAAGAATGGAAAGAGTCTCTGTTGATAGTGGCTAGCCTTTATTTAAATAAAAAAAAAGAAAAGAAATTAATTACAAGTCAGAACAGCCGTCTGTCAAAAAGGTGATGTTGTAACTGGAATACTCATACCTGCTTTAAAATGACTTTAATGTTTCTCACTATTTTAATATTGTTTCTTGAAAACTGATGTCAAATGGCTCCATATGTTATTTGTAGAATTATGTTAGAGCTAGTGGATTTGTATATTTAAAAAATTCTTTCTTCCAAACAGGAAAATAGTCCTCCTTGCTGGATGGGCACTGTTTTTGTTTCTTGCATACAAAGTTTCCAAAACGGACCGGGAGTATCAAGAATACAATCCTTATGAGGTTTTACATTTGGATCCTGTAAGTAATAGCATCTTTCACTAGTCTATACTACTGTAACTGTGTATTCTATGTCTAGATGTCAAATTTAAGACTTATTTTTTTAAATAAAATACGTTAACTTTAGTGAATGTATCTAGTGGTTTTGTTCTTTTTTAGGCATGTGAAAGTTACTGCTGCATATTGTAAAGTCAGTCATTAGATATTCTTTGCCTATGTCTGTACTAATTTATAACTTTTGTATCTAACTGAGGTGGGGTTTATTTTAGTTATTTTGAATCTTACTTGGATGTTGTTTTTCTCGCTGGGGTACAGTAAACCAAAAAAGTCATTCTGCTTTGTATGCCCTATGAAAATCCTCTCAATAGACGTTTTTAGGGGTGCTGCTGAATAAACTGCATAAGCAAGAATGTGGATTCATTTGATTTACAGTTGTTGTACAGCAGTATTTCTCGTGTAAATGAAACGTTTTACTCAAGGGTTGGTGGTGTACGTTTTGATGTAGTAAAGGTTACCTTGAATCTCAGCTGTATCTGTGAATGCAAACAACAAATTCTAAATAGCAGTACCAGCCAACTAGTTTATTAAACTGGAAAAAAAAAAGATGTATTGTTTATCTAGAAAACAGATGCAGTGCTTTATTTGTGTTGAAGGTCTGATGCAAGTGGATATAAAGTTATGTATCCCGAGGAGACAAACAGACCTTCTGTATATCTCTTAACCTCTTACTTGTCAAACTCTTTTCTTCACCTTAACCACAACACCTCGAGCAAATTCTCTGCTTATGGTAATTATTTCCTGATACAAAGCTCCTGTTTTGAATAACAGTAGTCATCTTTTCGGTTCTGAAGTCTGAGGTACGCTTTACTCTCCAGTCTAAGGAAATACACTGTGGATACAGCTCAGCACAAGGCTTTGTAAGAACTTTGAATGTAGCTGTTTGACTTAACCTTGATATATATTGTTGGTGTGGGAGAGCTGAATATGTATATGAACATTAACAAATACATCTCTTGCCGTTAGTGATGTGGCTTGTCAACATAAGGATCGGCATCAGCGGTACTGCTTTTCTATGTTAAGAAAGCCATTATAGCAGATGCGTTACTCCAGCCTGTTTCTAGCTAGACAGGTAGAACGAGACCTACCTGTGATATGTGGAGGCAAGTTATTTAAATTCAACCTCTGCCCAGTTCCTCTGTGAATGACTGATTGCTGACTTGCGTTGTCTCACTGAGACACAGGAACAAGATACATTTTTACTACTGGATGGTATCTGTTGGAACTGTGCAGTTTAAATGTTCATATATCTGGGTTAACTTTGGTTAAACAGATGAGGCTAGGTATTAGGTCATTTGAGGATTTTCTTTTGTTACCTTTGGCAAATTTCTGCAAGTAACAACCCCAAGGGGAAAAAAGTATGTATGTAGTGAATTGTAACTTAATGTTTATCGATGAAAACTTGTACACATGCTCAAGATACGTGCAGCTTATCCAGGCAAGGAGACCAAGACTGGAATGCTCCAAGAACTGATAAGAGGGATGGAGCATATTGTCTTAAAGAGAAGCTGAACTAAAGCCAGAGATGTTACAAGGGGGCTGAAGAGATGGGTGTGAAGATAGATCAGTTGAAGTAGGGCTTAAAATAAGAGTCCAGGATTCCAGAGTGTGTTTGTTTTATTTATTTCTGTGCTATCAGATGGTGTCTGTTAAATCCCCTTGAAAAACTTCTACTTCAGACTACATTAAAGTTAACAGCTTTCTTCTGTTACCATTCAAGTGGAACCTTTAGAGTCATTGCCAGCTCTGCTGATGTTGAAGTGATCCAGATGTTGATCCAGATGTTGAAGTGTCGTTAGATAATGGAACTGTTGTTACTGTAAAAAAGGCAAAAAACCCCAAACTTAAAGTTGCAGATGCAAGCACTTGAAAGTTGTGTTACTCAATAATTCATTCGCTTCTTTGCATTCACACTGTGGCCAAGACTATTTTTTTATCTTATGTTAGCATATCAGCTTATAGCAAAAGGCTTTTTTCTCCAGAGGAGAACCACAACATGGATGAATTTCAGATAACGTGCAAGCATCTTATTTTATATATAATGTCAGCACTTTATTTTGAACATAGAATAGCTCTTCTTGGAGCACATCACTTACATTCGCTAATTCATAAAGCACTTGGATATTATTACTGATTTATTGAATAAGTATCCGTACTGCCACTTTACAGGTGGAATCCAAGACATAAGGATGAAGCTCAACACTGATTATAATTTTGGATTCTTTATGTAAGACAATCAGGGCCTTAATTATTTTTTTTTTGTAAGTGGTTAGTTTAGGGAGCTCTGTTTCAAGCAGAGTGCTGACTGATACCAGCTGACCTAGGCTACTAAGCATTTCTTTAAGTTAGGCCTAACCTCTGTAGCCCAGCTTTTGAAAATGAGGAGTAAGCAATTAATGATAGATAGAAAGTTTGTCATCAGCT
The DNA here is from genome assembly GCA_013400135.1 of Rhinoptilus africanus. Taxonomy (NCBI): domain Eukaryota; kingdom Metazoa; phylum Chordata; class Aves; order Charadriiformes; family Glareolidae; genus Rhinoptilus; species Rhinoptilus africanus. The sequence goes on from VXBO01009520.1 coordinate 108,661, forward strand.
TATCAGGGATCACACACAGCCTCTGTGGCAGAGAGGAAAATATAAGGATTTTTTTTTTTTTTTATGGACAACATTCATGCGAGCCATGAAAACCCATCTGTTCTTCTCCAGCAACCTGATGTCTCCCCTCCGCCCCTCCATTTCCCACTTTGCAGCTTCTGCTTCTCATCTGACATTCTTTATCTAGTCTTGAAATGGCTGTTTTTACTTGAAATCTAATTTATTATGGAGTAAATTCATCTTGTGCATTAAGTGAGGCAGGCATGCTGTTGAAAAGTAGTGCTGGAAAATGATAGACACATTGCATAAAGAGATAAAGTAACATCACAGCGAATGAAGCCTCAGGGTAGTCTAAATTCTGGTTTAAATTTATTGAAACAGTACCATAATCTTTAAATAACTTCTTGTGTGTTTGTCATTTATTATGCAGTTAAGATCAGCATGCTCAGCCTTTCTACCACAATGCTGAAAAGTCCTATGGTAATGTTTCTGTGAAACTTAGTTTTTCTAGTAAGCTGTCTGCTATCCGTGCTTACTATAAAGTTTTGTGGGCTTTCTTGAGTAGTAAAGTTCACAGTCGAACCTGAAAGTTAGTGCACAAGGAGTTGTGTTGGTAGCATTTAACAGCGTGCTGTAGTAGAATAATAAATGATCTTTCTCAGGTATAGGTAATGTATTCCCTTTGTTCAAGAAGTTTGAAATAATTTATGGGTAAAGTGATTCTAGTCAAAGGCATTCTTATGCAGCAGGGCAATCTGCCGTTCCTGGTGACTGACAGATTTATTTCTGCCTACAAGCTGCAAGTGAACCATCATACTTGATCTATGAACTCTTTTCTATTTAAATAGAAGAATATTGCAAGTGAGAGTTTCTTGTATTCATGAATATGTTAAGGAAAATCTGTCAAACAGATAAGGCGGGCTTACATTTTTTCCCCTATGGATGGATAAACAAGATAATCCAGGAAAAACCCCAATACCCACGCATCTGAATGTCTTTTTGTTAGACTATGACTTCTAACTTCTTTTAAAAATATAATGGTTATAAAAATGTTATGAGAAAAATAATCATCTTTCCACAAAATGCATATGTATTTTCATGATCATATTGTATTAGAACATAATTCTTTAGTTCAATGAATGGTTCAGAGAAATATTGCACAATGTGCTTTGGAGTATAAATAGAGAAGAATTTATTTGATCTAAAGTATTTATTCATAACTCAAAACTTTCCTTTTTAAGGGAGCAAGTGTATCAGAAATTAAGAAACAATACCGTGCACTGTCACTAAAATACCATCCAGATAAAGGAGGAGATGAAGTTATGTTCATGAGGATTGCTAAGGCCTATGCAGCGTAAGTTTCTTTTTTGCCTACAAAAAATGGGAACTTGATATTACGGGTAGGGAATCTGTAAGGTAATAGCAGAGATGACCTAAGCAGCCAGGGAAAATGTGTTCAAGTATGTAATGAAAGTCAAAATATGTCTCAGCTCAGTGCATGCTTGTTCTGTACAAGTTAGGAAGGATAACTTAATTGTTTAGCAACTGTCAGAATACTGTAAGGTGTTAGGTCTTTGTCTTAAAATCTCATGTCAACTAGGAAAAGTGTTTCCAGTGAAATACATACTAAATCTCAAAAATGACAAAGAACAAAAAGGATGTTGCAGTTTTTAACCAACCAACCCTATTGCAGCAATTCTGAAGCATTGTTTATAGAGTAAATATGCTGTTCATTTCACTTGGTGATAAAGCCAAAGTTAGAGACAGTATTTTAACTCTGTTCCCATCTAGTGGCAAAGATACTTCATTCTTGTTCTGTCTCAACTAATTCTTAGCTCCCCCATATCCCTTTTCATTTGCGCTTGCCTTGCAGTCCTGATTTTTCACTCTGTGACTGTTTCATATTATCTTTGTAGTTCTTAAAAGCGAATCCTCGAATCTTCTTTTCCTCCAGAGTATTTTTTGGTCTTACTTCTGCTTATAGCTTAGCCTTTTTTTTCTTTTCTTTATCTGAGAGATGATGTCTAGTATTAGAATTCGGTATAACGGAAATCCCTTTTTATTGAAATTTTTCAATAATCAAGATATGGCTTTGGGTTTTGTAATGCTGTTCATACACAGAATGTTAATACAGCTTTATATTCTAAATTCATCTTTCAGAGTCCAATACTCTTTGACCAGGTTGTTCTAGATACTCCACGTGTGGAGCATGTTTAATACCAAATTTGCTTACCTGGATACAGTTGATGTTACGTGTGATTTCTCATTTGGTGGACTGATACATTTGTATTGTGGTTTTAGTATATTTTCTAAGTTAAACTTAGCAAAATATAGGAATTTCAATATACAGTTCAACGACAACACCAACGTGATTCCCATTGCTGGTCGCTCTAATACACTTGCTGCCCCAACGCTGGGCGTCCCTAGGGGCCCAGGAGGCATGTGTGGGTTGAAGCCAGCTTGAGGCCGTTGTTCTCTTAAGAATTCTTTTGCTAGTTGTCTAGATTTTCTACTATATATTTGACTGAGCCAGGTATGACTCCACCCATGATGGTCTTGCAGACTCGCAGAAACATTCATGCTTTTTTAATACACCAGAGTGGAAACAGTTTAAACCAGCAGTTGATCTGCTCAACTGTTGATAGGTATTTATCTAAAACAGGGGCCATCCTCTGGTCCCCTTTGTGTTGAGACAGAGTCAGCTTCTTTGTAGCAGCTGTGGTGAGTCACTGTGGTGCAAAGCTCAGACTGACATTGCCCCTCTGAGCCTTCTTCCATTGCAGGGGTGTGGGGTCAGTCATGTCATCAGAGAACCTAGCAAGTTGGTGATTTCTGCTTTTCACAGAATGTTAGGGGTTGGAAGGGACTTCTGCAGATCATCTAGTCCAACCCCCCTGCCAGAGCAGGGCCATCTTAGAGCAGGTTGCACAGGAATGTGTGCAGGTGGGTTTTGAATGTCTCCAGAGATGGAGACTGCACCACCTCCCTGGCCAGCCTGTTCCAGTGCTCTGCCACCATCAAAGGAAAGAAGTTCCTCCTCATGTTTAGGTGGAACTTCCTCTGCTCAATTTTGTGCCCATTAAAAATCACTTGTCTGTGTTTGACCTTACTGACTGAGAGTCATTTTTGGGTTGAGGTGAGAAGGAGAAGTGACACCATGCTCACTTGACCAGTTTTGAAATCATACTTTCTGCTTAAACACATCTGCATCACTATGAAAGCCTCTTCAATAGGGTATTCTGTTATTGCTTTCTAAACTCCTGGAACATCTCACTTCTTTGCTTTGCAATCTAGTGCTCAAATGCTTGGTGGTACAGTTTGATACTTCAAAAGCTAGTGCAAGGGTCCTGGCAGAGGCATATCTCGAAGTGTATGACAGTGAAGTTCCTCAGCCATGCTGTCTTGAAAGAATATAAAAGCTACCCATTCATGAGTCTGCTTGTTAACAAGTGTGAGACTTAGAAATGACGGGGAGATGTCTGACTCACTGGGTTTCTTCTGTGAGTAAAAATCTTCCATATAGTGAATGCGTGATGTTCTGTTTCCTAAAGCAGTATTCTTCCTTCTAGTAAACAGGGATTCTGTTTGAGGTGGTATATTACTGCCAAGAAACTGTCATTACAGAACAAGCATAGAAACTGTAAGTTTTAGGAGGTGGTGTCTTAATTTATTTCTCTAGTCTTAAATATGAAACAACGGAGTCCCAGGAAAAAAAAAGCAACAAAGCGCACACATGCCGTCAGAGGCTGAAAATCTAGAATAAGAGAGTTAAAAGCCCATATGGACAACTTCTGCTGTATCAACTCATCTTGCATATTCACCTTCCTTCCAAAAAAAGGTCATGTTTTCAACCTTGGTTGTCTTTTAGAATTTGCTGTACTGTTACCTGGCATTAAAAAGTGCTCTCTGCTGATGGCTACGCCATCACTCTCATGAGAAAGTGAGATGTGATTGTTCCAAGGTGTACCTTGTGCGTCTGATTTCTTTTGCAGTCAGAGAGCTAAAAGAATTCACCCATATCATGAGGGAATACAGCATTATTGTTTCATAACAGTTTTCATACAAACAATAGCAGAAGCTGCTTAGCTTGCCAGACCATCTCTGAAGGATAAAATAAATGCTCCATTTTGAAGTTTCTGTGTATTAATGATTTGGAGAACTTTCTTTACTTCTGTTTTAATCTGATATCTCTTGTTGAATTAGCTTAACTGATGAAGAATCACGAAAAAATTGGGAAGAATTTGGTAATCCAGATGGACCACAAGGTAACAATTACATAAATCCTGTAATTCCTGTACGTTGAGCTGTATAATACCTGATCATTTGAGAAGCACTCAGATCTTAATGTATATAGAATAACTTTTGCCTATGATTTGAAGCAATGCATTGGATCAATTCTTTGCTTGTGAAAATGGCTCTGGGGGTGGTGCTGAGCGGGAAAGGCAGGAAAGAGTTTGCTTTCATGTTTCTCAAACTTCTCATTCGAGAAAAAAGAGAAGGTTATTTTTTAATTAGCTTCAGTAAGTATCTAGAGAGACTTGCCAATATTAAAAGGATGTGGAAGCGAAAAATAGAATAATACTCATCAGCAACTTGTCGGTTTTGAACATTTCTTAGTATTTATGTTCAGATACTATAAATGTATATTGAAAAATTAAAGATTAACCGCAATGCAATAAACACACTTTGAAGGGATGGATGTGAGGGTATAGATGTATTTAAATAACATTGTATGCACATCTGCCTTCCGTTTGTTGGAAGTGGTAGTGTTAGGCTGTAGCTCCATGCCGCTTTCATCCTGAGGAGTCATGATGATTATCCCTATGCTGGTAGATTGTTCCTGGGCAGGTAGCTATGTGAAAGTAATCCCAATGTTGGTGTAATAAAGTTTTACAGTAGATGATCCAAACTAAAACTGATTCAGATGGAAAGTTAATAGGTGTGGGATTTTTTTCCCCCTCCTATTTGCAATAGTGCGAGTTGCTTGTATAACATATAACATTTTGTGACTGTTAAGTGGAATAGTTTTGAGGAAGAATATTGTGTGTTTCGAGCTGCTTCTGATACTCATTACAAGCAAAAAGGAAACCTGCCATCTGTTAGGATAGGCCTCTGTAGATCTCTGCTTGCTGATGCCCTGCAGTTTGCGGGACTAAGTTATACTACATATCTATGTGGAATGAGTTAAGGCCTGCTTGGAAGTAATAAATGTAATTTGTAATTAAATTTTGAAGTTACAGAATGACGTGAAGGAACTTTGTGCTGGAAATTCTTCTTCTGGATTATATCCCCCAACATGGGAAATTAAGTTTAAAAGGGAGGGAAAAAAACCTCAGCCCCTGGACCAGTGTTTCAAAGAAAAAAATCTTCCCTCTCCTGTCAGAAAAACTACTGTGCCAACAAAATCATAGTTTGACAAAGGCACTTTCTGATAGACTAAGGTGGTGGTTCAGTTTCTTTAACTACTGTGTTTTGTAGCATAGCAAATTCCTTTCAGCTCCTAGCTTCTCTTGGTTTCCTAGGCAGGCAAGCAGGACTCCTCTGTCCCTCTTACTGCAAAATACAAATAAGATCTTGCTTCAGAAATGCTGTCACAGTATCAGCAAAATTGTACTGTGAATCTTAGTCTGGTATACGCACAAATAGCTTTTCTAGGACCTTTTGTGATGCTAAACTATTTTTTGCATCCACAAGCTACTAACTTGGTGTTGCGAAGATGTAGAATTTCAAGTTAGGCAGTATGTCAGTGTCCTTGAAGTGGACAATAATGTAAGGCACTTGTAGTAGACTATTTGCCTTTGATATTTGTTAGTGCTTCAACTCAGCGAGCACAGACAGGGCAAGGAGACTCTTGGACCAGAAGAGAAAGAGCCTTGTACTGAGCTACTTTGGTTCTGGAACAGTTTGAAGCTACAATCCTAAAGGTCAAAAATATTGTGGGAAACTGAAATTGATTACACCAGTAAAAGACACATTACATTTTTAGTAGATTCTGCTAAAAACACATAACCGTTAACAGATAGGGAAATGTCTCCACTCCTCTCCAGAGCAGGGCATTTCCTATAACTTAATGTGGTAAGTTCACTGGGTATTACTCTGTTGAACTCCTAAGCTTGAGGTGTGGTCGAGTTGGTCAGATGTTTAATTTGAGTCTCCACAAACAGTAGTTTCCAGCTTAACTACATGGAAGTCACTTAGGCTTGTGCATACCAACTGTGGTTGGTGAACTGATGGCTGTCACAATCTGTTGGAGACAGTATCAGGATACTATATAAGTACGCAGGGGATCCTAGTCTGTCCTGATTTAAGGCAGTACTGCTCATTGGTACCTGCTAGTGCTGAGGAAAGCATGGGGTTTTTTTTCTTCCTTTTTTTTAGCAAGATCTTGAAACTTGTAATTTTTTTTTTCTTGTTTTCTTACAACTTTTAGTGTTGGGATAGGTCATGTTTGCAAAACTTCACTTTGTTACTGCTAAAGTGTCTGAAGACAAGCTCTTTTATGCTATTCTGTATTCAGATCTGTGTACGGTAGATATTACTGTTAGAGGCATCATGTCTTCCATTTCCTGCAGCCAAACTCCTTTTGAATTGCAAAGTGTTCCTTTCTTACCAATCACACAGAAATTTGAACTGGCAAAGGGTTTTGTTTTACATTTACAGCTTAGAACACTTCCCTAAAGTTACAAAGTAATAAAACTTTTCCCATAGAATTAATTTGCTTAGTTTTCTTGCAGTTCATGTATTCACTGAACTATATGTATTTAAACTGATGAAAACTCTGCAAGGCAAAGCTCATAAATCTTTCCATCTGTGAAATCTTTTTCTCTTTTTTTTTTTTTTTTGGTTTAATCTTAATAAATCCTGTGTATTTATTTCCCTGCAATATGTTAAGTTAAATCATGGCATTTCAGATGTTGCATTTAAGTCTTGTTATTTTATTGCATACTTGAGTGTATTTCTAATTTGTTTTTTGATTTTGCTATATTTGTTGGTTTCCTTATTGAAGTGATAAATGTGAGGACTTTTTTGTGGGTTGGTGGTTTTATTGGGTTTTTTGATTGCTTGTTAGACTTAATGTGACTGTAAAACAATTCCTTAATACTTTATAGTGAATTTCCTCTCTTTCATTCGACAGCTACAAGCTTCGGTATAGCTTTGCCAGCTTGGATTGTGGATCAAAAAAATTCAATTTTGGTGAGTCAGCTTACTTAGCTCAAGATTTTAAGGTGAACTTTCAAGCATTCACTTTAAAATGTTTGTGCACATTTTAGTCAAAACACATAGTTAATAATACTTTGGTCCAAACGCACATCTCTGAAGCAAATTTCAGGAGTCAAAAGTGTTAAAGTAGCTTAAATCTAACCTTTGAGAGTAAAGTATTAATATGTTTGGAAGGATCTCATTGCAGCGATAATCAGGTTGCACTGTGGTCACCCTTGCTACAAAGTGCGTGTTTGCTTTTCCAAGGAAACACATATAGAGCTGTTTGCTGGATTTCTGTAGTTCCGTTTGGTTTGTTAGTGATGCTGTAATCATACAGTGTTTAAATGTTCTTTCTATTGCATTAGTTGCTGTAAGGTATTTGGCTTACCTGCTTGCTTTCTTTTAATGTGGTAATCATCTCTGTATACTGCATCACATTTTATCTGCCAACTCTTTAATTACTAAAGAAACCCATCCGATACAATGCGTGGATGATTTAAGAGATTACTTACACTAAACTGATACTGCTTAATTAAACCCTACCCAACTGATTATATTACTTGTAAGTTGTTACTCAGAAATAATGACAGGTATTGTGCCATGAGCTTACATTAATTTGTAGTAGGCTTGTGGTAATACTACTCGACTGTATTTTACAATAAGGTTCAAAAAAGAGTGGTATTAAGGTGCTGAAGTATCTAATGCAGTATGTTTTGTGATTTTTCTCTAGGTTTTGCTTGTATACGGATTAGCATTTATGGTTATTCTTCCAGTTGTTGTGGTAAGTATTACTTAATTAATATTCAACCCTCTGTAATCAAGCTGTAAACAAAGCTGTCTTAGATATAAGTAGAGTTGCTCATTCTTGCCTTTCATGGAGAGAACAAGCAAGCAACTTTTTTTTTTAATTACTTTAAAATGTGGGTGTTTTCTTTTATTAGGGAAAAAGTGTAGCTGCAGTAGAGTTTCCAAAAAAAAAAGCGCAGTGCCAAGATAGACAGAGGGCTTTAGGGAAAATACTAGATATCACAAGAATTAGACTGAGTTGTGTAATTCATCTTGCACCTTCTGTCATTCATCACATGAAAATGAATATAATGTGACGAACTCGAGTATTTTCAGTGGTGTTACTGTAGAGCCAAGACAGAGATGTCTGTAGCTGATGGTACTAGAATGATTACTGCATGTGGAACAGGTGGCTTATTTGGTTTCTTCTGGCTGCCCGTGTTTTCAATTTTTGTCGATCTTCTGTACCCAATGAGATATCTGTCCTTGAGATTTCTTTGTGTGAGGGATCAATTGCTAGGACAGAGTAGTATTTCAAGGCTCGGGTTTGCCCCTACAGTATTGCTTCTGAAAAATGTCTCTTCTCCAGTGATTGTGCATTTGGGGTATGGCATGAAGAAAGGCTCAGAAAACTGACGCCGAGAAACCTTCACGCTCTTGGGAATCATAGAATAGTTTAGGTTTGAAGGGATCTTTAAGGGTCATCTAGTCCAATGTCCCTTGCAATAAGCAAGGACATCTTCAACTGGATCAGGTTCCTCAGAACCCCGTCCAACCTGACCTCGAATGTTTCCAGGGATGGGGCATCTACCACCTCTCTGGGCAACCTCTTCCAGAAGATTTTCATTTGAGAAAACGTCCTGGGGTCTCGGTAGCTGATGCCTCTCTGTGTGCAGAAGCTCAGCTAGGCATTATCCCACCTCTTTGAGAGTCTCTCTGCATAATTGAAGATTTGGCATAGAGAATTAGATGTAGGGATTTCAACAAGCTGAATAAGAAGTCTAAAATCCAGGGTACAATGTCTGCATATTTTCCTGACTTTCCTTTTAAGTTTCAGTTTTTGTTTGTTGATGCTTTTTTGTATACATGTACTTTTAGTGATTTATATCAGCTTTGGCATAGCTTAAGTGAAAGTAAACATCCTTTTGTTGTTATGAAGAAATGTCCTGAGCAGAGAAAAAAATAATTTGCCTCTTCTTGCCCCTGTACCAGATGTAGACTTCTGCATTCAGACTTGTCACTGTAAATTTCTTTTATAGTCAGTGAAGAGGAATAGTCATTTTTATGGAGCAAGCTATTTTATCATTTCATTCTAAAGTAGACATAGAAGATGATTCATGCTTTTAATGGGCCCGTTTCTCTTTTATGAATCAGTAAAGAAGCCGAAGTTAACTACAGTGTAGTCATCCTATATCTGAGATAGGCATCTAAAATAAAGTAAGGCTAGTTCCACCCTTTGAATCCAGATCAACAGAAAAGGAAAATACTGATACGTAGTACTTCCTAAATGCCACTGACCTAAATAATGGTCTGTACGTGAGATGAGCTGTATCTGCAAAAGCAGCCTCTTTCCATGTAGACTTGGATGGGCTATAGTTACAGTTATCTTCCAGTAGCTACACTCGGACAAAAATTTGATTGCTATGGGACTATAATCTAGATTTTTCTGCATAAAAACTTAAAAAAAAAGTGTACTGTTTTGTATCAGGGTTCATCTATTAATCGAAAAATCAAATCTAATTTATTAAAAAAACGTAAACCAACAAAGTTTGTGGGGACCCAGTACTAAAGCATTTCCCAAATAAGTAAATTGCAGAGTTCTTGCTATACAAGGGGAATTTACACTATTGCCTATCAAAATCATCTGCTTGTTACTCTTCACTTACAATAGACTGAATTGTGTCTTGGATGTTTTTTCTCATGTCAGTGAACGTTCCTTACAAGGAGTTTAATCAACAGGCTGCAGTTTATAACCCAGCATACTGTTTTTCTTAAAATATATTATAGAGTACAATCACTGTACAGTGAGTTCCCTAATTTGAAGTCAGTAGTGTAATGCTAATGAGGGAATTATTGGAGTGTTTCTGAAGGTTTGGAAAACTTTTTCCTGTCAATCTGAAGGCGTATGGCCACCTCCAGGTTCCCCTTCTGAAAAGCATTTTCTGATTAAGTGACTTAAACGATTTTTTGCAAATTTTCTTATAATGAAAGAAAACTCTTATTTTGTTCTTGGCTTGGCCTTGGTCTGCCTAAACTGAATTTAATTTGAATGTGTTGCACAATAAGGAGTTACCATGTATATAGAAAGTGGTAGATTTACTGTTTAGTGGATTCACTGAAAATAAACAAAGCAGTGTATATGTGCATGTGCATCTGTTGGGGGGAATTCTCTAGACCAGAGATCATCTAAAAACTTTTGCATCGTGTTCTCTCAGATTAATATATTGGTGTGCTTTTAAAATTTGTGTTGGCAGATAATTTTTTTTTTTTGTTTCCCTCTCCTTTCTGAAATTGAGTTGACCTTGGCGTAGGTAAAATCAGTTGGGCAGAGTTACCTCGTTGTGAACAGACATGAGGTGATCCAGCACAACTGTTTCGGTGCTTCGTCATAGCTGATGTCACTTTGTTTTTGTTAAATGTCTCAGGGTTCCTGGTGGTACCGGTCAATACGATACAGTGGAGATCAGATTCTCATTCGGACAACTCAAATATATACATATTTTGTCTATAAAACACGGAACATGGACATGAAACGTAAGTAAAAAGACACTGTGAAATGTTGATGTGTTCATCTGGAAATGTTGATGTGCTGATGTTAAAGTGCTTCTGCTTTATAAGCCTTTTTTAGGTTAAAATAATGTTTCTGGTTCTTTCAGAGTGTTTTTAAAAACTTCATTTTGCTGTAGCTGAGGAGCATTCTGTAAGAAGACAAGTATTTGGGAGAGGGAGTTTTATAGATCTATATTTATGTCTGTCTACCTATACACTTAAAAAAAAAAAAAAAGAAAAAAAAAAGAAAAAAAAAAGGATATTATATGTTGGGAAAAACATTCTGACCTGCCTGTAGTCCCGAATTACTATGCACCCACTAGGATCACAGCCTCTCTCTGTGTGTTTTCTTCTGCTAGTGTAACAAAATAGGCTTTCAGAGTTTTCTAGGGGCTGTCATAAAGTTTTTATATTGTCAAAGAATAAAATAGCGTTTCTGGTTCTCTATTCTTACTTGTTATATTATAGCTAAATTTCTGTTTAAAAATTTTACTCCCTGTCAATTTCATGTTACTTTGTTACTTGTTTATAGTTTTTTATATACTTATTTTTCTTGTCTGCTCACTTTTAAAGGAATAAAATACCCCTTTTTCTGGGGAAATCTGTAGATGAATTATGTTAGTGCAGATTGGACCTTTCAGTTTGGAGGCTGGCATGGGCCTGAAGAATTAGCACGGTACTAGTTAGTTCTAGATTGGATTTACTAGACTGCATGCTCAGAGCAATTGAAAAGCAGAATTAAAAAAGCAACCAACAAACAAAACCCAAAAGACCTCTTAAAAAGGGTCCATAAGTATATCCTCTTACTCCTTTGAATCGCACTGTTCAACTTTTAAGTTTGCTGGAAGATTGGTGGAAGCATCTGCTCTTGATATATCCCTTTCCTACTGAAATGAAATGCTTGTCAGATAATCCAAGAGGTCTAGGACATAAGAGTATGGAAATACATTTGCTTTCTAGTCATGGCACATAGGGATTTATGTGTGGAGGATTAATTCAGACCAGTTTGTACTCTCTACCTTGTCATGCTCTTACACCTTTTCCCCTCTCCAAACAGCTGGGTGAGAAAGGAGGAATGAGAGAGTAGATGAGACTTCTAAAGAAGTTTAGGGAAATCACTTAGAACCCGGTCTCTTCTTTCTCCAAACTTCTTGTCAACAGCAAATAATTTCACGTTGAACCTTGCTCAGAACCGTAGCTTCGAGGCTTGCCTTGTCTCTCCTACAGATTGGTTAAGAAGTTAACCCTAAGTTTAAGTGTCTTTATTTAAGGACTTAACACTTTCAGGGAGCTGGGGTGAGAGGCAGGTCAGGTTTTTCCACTGATGTCTGTTGTGCTGTCTGAATGAAAAATGAGGTGGCTTAGACAAACCACACAGTGATCAGGTAAGGCTTTTGCTTGGTTGTGAATGCCACAAGGGGTGAGGTATCAGTGCAGAAGCTCAAGGCTTAAGCCTGGGCAGATGTAATCACACTGGGCTAGCGAAATGGTGAGACGAATCTGTGTGATTTGTCTTGTGTTAGATTTTTAAGTTCCAAGACAAATGAGTTTAAAAACTTCCTTTCTTGATGATCCATGATTATGGATCTTAAATAATAGGAAAGTATTTATAGTTGCCTGAAACTCTTCAATATGCTCTGCTCAGGAAGTAAATAGATAATCGAGAATGGAAATGAAAATTGATGCTCAGGGAACTTGACTAATTGTTAGAAGGTGGAATTCACTGAGCACTGCAAGTGGGCAAAAATAACTTTGACTTGCTCAGAAGAGAACTTGCTCAAAATTTAAGAATGAAGCTTGAGTAACTATTGCTGAAAAAGTTATTTTAGCTGGAGCAAATGATGGGGTGAGCTTTTCTCTTATTGTTTATGGCTGGGGGGTCTGATGTTCATGAGCAGAAAACTCATAATGGGGCTAAAATACCCCATTGTGTAGGTCTTTACTCTTAATTACACATTTTGTGGGATTTGTTTGCAGGGCTGTTTATCAAACTGGTTTTCTAATAATAAAAAAAATTGTTTGGTGACTTTTCAAAGCTGACTAACAGAAAACTGAGTTGAAATTTTGTCCTTCCTGCCTCCCTCTCCAGTACGCATGTTGTGGTGCCGCCAGAGGCACGTGAATTGCTGAAAGGAATGGTTCTGTGAGCCCGCAGAAGTAGTCAAACTGCTGTGCAATGGCGTCTTCCAGTCCTAAAGAAGCCTAACTATGTTTCTGTGAAGACATTTAGGGTCAAATGCTGGACTTCGTGCTGTGCGAAATGGAGTCTTGGCGCTCTCTTTTGTCTTGTGCCAGGCATTGGTTCTTGCCTCCTTTGCCCTGCTGCAGTAGTAACTGATCCATTAAATAGAGAGCATGGATATTCATGGTTGTTGGGGGAAGAGTGGGGATAAGTTTTATGGCTGAGGGTTCTGAAGAAATCGTTCAGTGGCATAGGATGTTGCTGATATTTTCTCTGTTTGCCTCCAATTATCTTTGCAGGGCTTATCATGGTTTTAGCAGGGGCATCTGAATTTGATCCTCAGTACAATAAAGAGGCTACGAGCAGACCAGCAGACAACATTCAGATACCGCAGGTTAGTTGTATCAAGAGATGTTTTATAAATAACTGACCCCTTCAAGGGAAGAGGGAGATGGTGCTTCTGGGTGACCAGCTGACGGAATTCAAGTTCTCAAGGCATTAATTTTGTTGAGATGTGACAGAAATAGGAATTAGAAGCTGGACTTTATTTATTTATTTCTTTATTTTTAGAGAAAAGATGCCATTGATTGGTGATAATGCTTAGCTTAAATGGAATCAGTTTAGTTTGTAGACTGCTGGGTTGGGTTTTTGGGGAGGGGTAAACTAAATAAGGAATTAGAGTGTAAGTTTTTACAAATTTTGAGTATTGGTATAAAGAGGCTATTGCCATTTGTAAAGTTCTTTTAAATCATTAACACAAATCTGGTTAAATATGTTAATATTGAAATAAAATTCTTATCTGATGTCTGCACTAACAACGTCTTTAAATATTTTAAAAATTCCTCCATTAATGTCTGTTTCCCTCTGATTACCTTTTATTTTCGTTTCCCCTCAGTCTTCCCAGCAGAGATGCCACAATGCATACCGTGGCAAATAATTATTGCTGGCAGAGTTTTAGGAAGTCTTATTTATCAGTAACTAACTTTTTTTTTTACAAAGTTTTAAAGACAGTATACAAAATGCTCCAATGAAAATGATTCAAGTTTGCAAAATGTGTTTGTGTGGTAGTGTTACAGATTTGACCTTTGCATGCACACAATTGAATTTTCAAGTCATAAACATACTTTAATGTCCTAAGCATAAAGAAAATAGACTGAGATACCTCTTTACTTAATTGTCTTTGTCTCTTTTACAAATTCTTTATCATCTTGTGGACTTTAAGGGAAGGAGCTGGAACTGTGGCTAGGTGAGGTTTTTCAGCAGTGGGAGCACATGACTGGAAAAGATCACCTTGATTATCACTACTTCTCCTGTGCTGTTGCAAGCATTGGCTTTGTACAAGCCCTTTACATTTAATCATTCTTTATTTAAAAGGCAGTCAAGCTTCCTGTAACCATGTCATACTCAGAAGCTGCTCCAGAACTTACTGTTCTAGTGGTTAGGAGTCTTGTTTGTGACCAATTTATAGCCACGTTTTTTGTCATCATTATTCTTGAGTCTAAATGATTCTTGCTTTGTATATCCTTAATGCATTTATAGACAGAAGCAATAGCCCATTTGTTCTCTTTCTGTCTTTATTTTGCTAAACTAGAAAAGCTGCTGTATTTTAACTCCCTGTTTCCCAAAAGGCTCATATCCCTCATTCTGCTATGTGCTGAATGGAGTACATATCCCAGTTGATGTATTTCTAAATTTTACATTATTTTTTATTTTATCTGCTCACAATTGTTCACATTATTCCATATTATGTCTTAGCAGAGCCTTAGTGCCATTACTATTTCTATATTTCTGCAGGGAATAACTTCCAGCATACTGTTCTCACTGTTTCAGATGGTGGTTTAATACAACAATACAATTTTTAAAATACTTAATCTATCAATACAAATTTACTCAATGCTATTCAAGGAAAGTTTCTTGTCTGCAGATCTTTACTTCCCCCATCACTTCCACATTGAATCAAGGCACTTAAAGACTTTTTTTACTTTTTGGAGCTGTGTTATGAATACAAATGGCGAATGTTCATCTCTACAGAACTTTACAGGGAAAAGTTACTTAAAGGCTTGCTTTTGTGAATTTAGCTTTTTTTACTTGAAAACTGTTCTCCTCCTGTATTTGTTTCTCTTTAGCACCAAAACAGCTATTTGTGTTTAACTATTTTAGTTAATTAGAGAAATTGGTGGCATAAATTTAAAGAAGAACGAGCCTCCGCTCACCTGCCCTTACAGCCTGAAAGCCAGAGTTCTGCTCTTGACTCACCTTGCCAGGATGAAAGTTCCTGAAGTCCTTGAAGAAGGTAATGAATGGTGGCTTCTTCCCTAATTGGATATTGTTGGAAACAGAGCAACACATTGCATGCTACAGTGCTCATTCTTGTCCATTAAAGAGTTACAGGGATCTCTGCTCAGGAATCCCTATGCACTGTACTTGGTTTTTCAACTTTAATGAGTCTTTAAAACATTTACTTACCGGTTACTCATTCTCTTGACAGTCCTGTAATACTGATATCCTACTTCTTAATGCTTTTTGGCTGCAAATGTGACTTTGATAATTTTTTTTCTCTTTGTAATAGAATAAAATGTTAAACATGTGAAATATATTTGCTTTTCAGAATAAAGAAATTGAAGACAAGCATAATATTTCTCTCTATAACATTTCCATATGAGGCTATTTTTGGAGTTTTTAGCTTGCTGTGAAGCAAAGATGACAAGATTAGAACTTTAAATATCGGTTACATATGAGCTTCAGTTTGTGTTTTGCAGTTTTTCATACTTGTAAATATACAAACTGAAACGTTTCTAAATGCAGTTCTTAAGTTTCAACCATGAAACTCATGGTTTCTTAGGCTGACCAGTAAACTTGAGTTGTTCTATATTTTAATGCAAATTAAAAGAATAAACCATGACAAACCAGTAAAAATACTTTCCTTCATTTTTTCCAGTGTCTTTCAAAAGAAAAATGATGAATTTTAAATAGTTACTAAAAATCTCTCATCTTCCTTGCTGCTTAGTTACTGTTTATACTTTCAACTTCACAGATCTGTATTCAAAAGTAGTTAGTACCTTAGAAGTAATGTTTATCCCAAACTTGGTGTTTTACTTAAAATTTAAAATCTCTTTTTTTTTTTTTTTTTTAAACCTGTAATTAACTACAGAATTCAAGCTATTTTAATAAGACTGGCAAATTGCTTGTGCCATTCTGTTGCTTTTTTAGATGAATCTGGTAAATACTCTTTCATTTGGTGTGGAAGCCACTTGTCTGGACTACGAAAGTCCCTCTTAGCACTTGCTCTTTCCTGTTTTGTTAGGGAATATTGGACTACGAAAGTCCCTCTTAGCACTTGCTCTTTCCTGTTTTGTTAGGGAATATTACAGATGAATGTGTCAATGAGAATAAAGTGCTATTTTCAATAACACAAGAAGGAGTGTAAATGAAGACTGCACCACTAAATGTCCGGTTCACGTAAACTGTCTCCTTTTTTCCTAATAGAAGTGCAGCATAATTGCAGCCAGTTATGTCTTGCAGATCAGCAGTTTATCCTGAAAAAGAGTCCTGCACTACTTCAAGAAATGATTAATGTAATCTGCCAACTAATAATAATGGCTCGAAGCCGTGAAGGTAAGAAAAGAAACAGTATAATTAAGAATAGTAGATATGATTCTTCATTGCAGTACTTCATAAAGTCTTTGATTCTTGTGGGTACTTAACCTGTGATATTTAGAAATGCCTAAATGTGCTTTTTGTCTTTTTACTGTAATGAGAGAGCTCTCTATTTTGAGGATTGAAATGCTGCAGCTGCTGCCAAGCCCTACTCTGAAATCTTTAGTATGTGTGTTCATCTTGTAATTTTTGCAATTAAAAGCTTCTCCTTAAATGCAATTGAAAACCTTTTCTTGAAGATCTCATCCGGTTTTGGTAGTAAAGCACTTAGTATAAGACAAATAAAACCTTGTGTGCATCCATCTTTTAATTTACACTTCTATGGTTCTTCCCCTCCTGTTGCAAGTGTCACTTGGATAATTTCTGTGTTGTCATTTCTTTGTATGTTGCTCATAGTTCTCCATTTCAGGATCCTCTGCTGTTTAGCCTGTTAAGTGTTTTTTTTTTTCTAAACTTGTAGGGGCAGGTGCTTTGCTGTAATTCCCTAGTGAAATTATAATTTAATTGAAATGTTATATTTCATTTTTTTAATTTTTACTGTAAAAAGGCAATTACACTGGAAATGGTTGCTTGCAGTGTAAAGAAACAAAGACTACGTTTCATAAGAAACTTATGAAATTCAATAAGGGCAAGCGTAGGGTGCTGCACCCGGGGAGGAATAACCCCCTGCACCAGGACAGGTTGGGGGCTGACTTGCGGGAGAGCAGCTCTGCGGAAAGGGACCTGGGAGTCCTGGTGGACAACAGGANACCTGCTCTAAGGTGGCCCTGCTCTGGCAGGGGGGTTGGACTAGATCATCTCCAGAGGTCCCTTCCAACACTGTGATTCTGTGATTTGATTCCTTTATTGCAACAAACATAGGCAACGTGGGGTTTTTTTGATGCTAAACTAGTGACCGTTTAGTTTGGTATCAAATAATACTTACTGTCCGATCTTTACCGAAACTCCTTTAACAAGCATTGGTAGCCTCCTAACAAGAATGGTTTGGGGGAAGATCTTTCCCAGCACTATTGCGAGTGGTGCTGGAAATGATGTTCCTAACCAGATAAAGTATGAGAGAGGGAACATGAACAGGTAAGGATGTTGCATGCTGTCTTACATGTCCTATTTAGAAAGAAGTATTGATGAAGTGTATTTCTAGTTCTCTTTTAAACCCTGTCTTTATTTGTCTGCGAGGCTGCTGAGGAGAAAACTTGAAACCTGGAAGGAAACAGTAGCCATATTTTTCATTATATTTGTTAGTGAGTATCAATTAAGATCTCAGCTGTGGATATGTTTTTTGTGAATAGTCTCCACACTAGCACTGTACAAAGTTGCAAAGAAACTTTATTGGTTTAATAATTTATTTCATAAAAAGCTAAGTAGTTGAGTAGCTGTCTTGGAAGTGTGGTTGGTTTGTTTTTGTTTGAAGTATTGCTAGCTCAGCCAGACTGAGTCCATGTATTATAGCTAATTGTGGAAAGACCTTGAATGAAGACATCTTTTTACTTGTTTGTAAGCCCTTGTGTATGCCAAATGTAAATTTTGGTTTGTTTTTTTTTTTTTTTTTTTTTTTTAATCTGGATAGGTTTTTAATAAAAGTTCTTCAAACCTCTGGAAGATGTCTTTTAGGATGGCCTATGTGTATATTAGTCAGCTAGCAAATACTTGTTTTCTCTTGTGCAAAATGAAACCAAAATAATACAGCCAGAAGGGGTTTTTTTATGGAATAGAACTGGAAGCCTTTGAAAAATGCAAGCCACCTATAGCTCTTCTTATAAAAGATGAAATAAGTTACTCAACAGAGTACATGATATACTTTACAGCTTGAATGACCTCCAAGTAGCTGTATTATTCTCTTCTAGTTCTTTATATACCTTTTGGAGATACCTTTTTAATTTGACAGTAAAACAATTATTTATAGATGCAGTGTACTTAATAAACTGTTTTGAAGTTCCAGCAACGAGTCTGTGAAAGTGGATAAGAATTTGTAGCTGTCTTTATGTATGGTAGAAGTTAATTCCATAGATTTGTAAAAAAAGAAGTGTGTCATAGGTATAGTTTTGGATTTGTTTGGTATTTATTTAGCAGATTTTATCAAAGTAATTTCCAAAGTTTTAAAATGGCAGTATTCAGAAATTTGTACCAAACATTTCCTCTCACTTCCATGCCAGTGCTCTCAGCAGAAAACAGTAAGGGGAAGGTGATACCCAAACACTTGCCCATTAGGCCAACAATAATGAATTTGAGGACTTGAAGGTAAACCGTTTCAGAATTTTGGTCTTTGATCTAAAGGAACATTGCCATTTTTACTGCTTGTCAGTTAGCAAATTTAAAATGTTGACCCTATTTTTTGATGACTATACATGTAGAGAGAATTTTGCCCTCCTGCTGACTACTGGTAGGAAACAACTGGAAATTTAAAAGGTGTCATTGTTTGTTTACTTTTTAAAAGATATGAGTATAATTAAAGTTAATATTGAAATTTCTGAGAGGCTATTTTGTTTAAGTTCATGTATTTGTCATATTAACAAAATATTAAGTAGCTTAAAACTTAAGTACAGATGTTTCTGAGTTTAGTTTTAATTTTCACTTATATCAGCCTTGACATGGTACATAAAATTATCACATGCTGTAATTAGCGTAGATGTTCAGCAATCCTGATCTGTGAAAATACAAGGATGAGAGCATGCGTTAATATTAGCTAAAGAAATATTTTGAGGACAGATCTTACTCTGTGAAGCCTAAATTGATGATGGCATGAGGAGATTCATTTCATGCTACGTTCATTTGTTTTTCAAATGTTCTGTATTATTATTATAATTATCTTAAAAATTTATCTGTAACCATTTATGCATACTTCATGATCACATCTTTTGAGGAAAAGCACCTCGGATGGATCTTCAGAATCTCGGCACTTTGTTTTCCTAGTTAATTTTAAAAATGTCCGTGTAGCATTCAACTATTGGTCCAGTATCAGCTGTTCTTGAAGGAGATGTAAGAAAGACTGAGATACACAAAGGACAGCACATCACAGAATGAGGTTTACAAAGCTCTGCTGTCTGAGCCCTTCACCAGGACAAGGATCCTGCCTCCCCACATAGTAAAAAGTGGCACCTCAGGCTGATTATGCATCCCCATAAAAGCCACAGGCGCTGCCTTTCATATCAGACCACGTTAGAAACATGTATCATCAAAGAATGAGTGTAGGTTTGGTATAAAAATCATTTAATCACGATTACTTCTTAATTTTTAACAGAGCTATCATTCTTTGCAAATGAGTTTATTATATGAATTTGTTATTTGCAAGGAACAGTTTTAATTTGCTTCCATAAAACCAAAATAGATACTATTTTCATTTCAGTCCAGTCAGATTCTAGTTACTGCTAAGCTTTTTCCAGCCTGGTGGAATATGTGGCAATTATGAGCTACCTCTAGATGAAATGTACTCTCTTGCCTGATTTCCACATAGTCTGAGAGACTTTCCTTTTACATGCGGCTCCCTGAAAATACTCTGTGCTCTGTGGCATCCCTTGTTTTGTGACGATTAACTGGTAGTTGATAATCAAGGAGTCTCAATTATCTTGATTGCTTCTTTGAGATCATCCTTAAGTATCATAAGCAGGTAGCTGCTCTGCCAAGTTGAGGTGTCTGCTGCCAAAAAACACGGAATGTGCTCTAGTAACTGTCTGAAGAAAGGTTAGGCGTCAGGTCAGCTGCCAGCCCAAGTGCATTTCTTAGTTCAGGTGGGACGCTGCAGTGTCACATAGAGGTTGTGGTTTGACCCAGGTGTAGACCATTCCTTCACAAGCAGCTATGATTTGCATTTAAATTTGTGATTGACTACTTTAATGTGATATGTTTTGGATGATTAAAGGTCATCTTGTCTTGTGCACTTTTGTCAAGCAGAAGCTGTCAAAACGTGTGCAGTAATGGCATTCATTTTATGGTGGGGCAGTTGGGTGTTGTTAAAAGCTATACTGTCTCTCCTCAAATCTATTCTTGGGGAATAGGAAGTCCTGTGTTATTTTTCAGGAAACCAAAATAATGTTCTTCAACTTCGTTAAAATATTTTTCTACTGTCATATAGATGATGAGTCAATGCTTTAAGAAAGAGAAACGTTTCTACTCTTGACTAGTGCTCTGTGGTCTCAAAGCTCTAGGTGAACTTCCTGCAAAAGCCAGTTTGTCTGAGAATATGTAGGATTCTTTTATTAACTTAGTTTGCAGTGTGGATTTTTTTAATTTAAATATCCCATGACTTTCCTTGGCAGCAGACAAAAAATTATGGGGGAGGTGAAAGATAGGTGAGAGAAAAAGTAAATTTTTTTGCTATTTAGTTGTAAAATTACTCTTTCCATTACTACCTTTTTTGAAAGGTAGAAGTTAACATCTTTGTTACTTGTCAGTATTTCTAGCTGGGTAGTTCCATTCATAATCACGGAATTGCAGAATGATGGGGGTTGGAAGGGACCTCTGGAGATCATCTAGTCCAACCCCCTGCCAGAGCAGTGCCACCTTAGAGCAGGTTGCACAGGAACGCGTCCAGGCGGGTTTGGAATGTCTCCAGAGAGGGAGACTGCACCACCTCCCTGGGCAGCCTGTTCCAGTGCTCTGCCACCCTCAGGGGAAAGAAGTTCCTTCTCATGTTTAGGTGGAACTTCCTATACTCAAGTTTGTGCCCATTACCTCTTGTCCTGTCACTGGGCACCACTGAAAAGAGCCTGGTCCCATCCTCCTGACACCAATGCTCTGGTGTTATTTTTCTCTTTGCTTTGTTTATAATCTTCACAGTGTTTATTAGTATAATGTCTTTTTTTTTAAAAAAAAACCCCACAACACAGCTCCTGCCATGTAATTTGATTTGATGACTGATATATTTATAGCTTGGTGTAATTAATGAACAAACAGGCCATTTGAGGGGACAAGGGCAGGTGAAGCAGAGGTGGTGGAGTGATCTTTCATGTGCATTTAGCATGTTGAAGGACAAGACAAACTGAAAACACTGAATTTGGACTTTTTTTGGTTACCTTTTCATATTTACTCTGTAAAATGTTTAAAAAGTAACTTACACTTGCTTTTTATCAAAATGCATGGCCATTGACACTTAAACATTCAGCAATTTTTGCTTTGGCACCCTTTTGGTGAGGTGCAGGTTGCAGCCTGTCTGCCTTCTCACCCAGGTGTAAGTAAACCTGCTTTTATCCACGTCCCTAATTGCCTAGATTGTGTGGTAAGTGCGGTCACACAGCCCTGGCAGAGTGGGCATATGCCTTCTAACCATCTCTCTAAGCCATCTATTGAAAGGTGCCTCTATGCCCCTGTAGTGGTGTCACAAACATACCGACACCAGCCAAATACATCATTACCAAATACACATCTTTGTATACATATATATTTGTGTATGTACACAGTTACTTGTATTCATGCTTATTTTTATATATTTATATGCAGAATACACTTGTAACAGTCAAGGCAGTCAAAGACTGGGGTTTTTATTCTTCTTTCTGAGCAAAGGTTTTAAAGTGTAGGGAAAATACACATGCTGATTCTTAAATAAAATGACAGGCACTATAAATTACCAGTGCTTTCTGTAATACTTGTTTAAAATTGCCTTCAGTCCTTTATATGCCACATATGAGTTCAGAAGAAAAATTAAGAATGAAGTACCTTAATTGTCTCTTGGCTTGCTGTAAAGAATCTAACTTATTTTTCTGTTTCATGGTAAAGTATATATATAGAGTGACCTGAACATTACTCATGAGCTGCAGGGGAATTCTGAAACGAGTTTTCTAAACAGGGTTCTGGGAAGTCTTATTTATGAATGGACAGTTTTCTAACAAACTTAGGTTTCCATATACTGCTATTTATCTGCTTTGCTTTTCCATTTCTCTGCAGACATGATGAAGAGTATTAAACGATTCATTTTTTTCTGTTGCTCTGTTCTGGTTAAGACTTTCTCCTTCTCTGTCTTTTGACTGTTTTAATTATGTAGAGTGTATCCCTCTTTAATTTTTTTAACTACAAAGGAGTTACAGGTAGTTTCTAAAATAAAAGTCAAATAGATGTTTGCTCAGGCACCCCATTTAACCTCTAGGTTTACTTATAAAAGCCATGTCTTTGATATTTTTATGACTAGTCTTACTGCCTTCTAACATAATATGTCCTGCTTAGCTTCAGTTGTACCTACATTTTTTTTCTTGCATGTAAAGGCTGATACCTTTATGTTTATCTCAAGATGAAAATCCTATAAATTATGTATTGTGTTGTAAAAGATTAATGTTTAATGATAAACTGTATTTAATCATAGAATCATAGAATCATAGGGTTGGAAGGGACCTTAGTAGATCATCTAGTCCAACCCCCCTGCCAGAGCAGGGCCACCTTAGAGCAGGTTGCACAGGAACGCGTCCAGGCGGGGCCTGGTTAATGATATACTTAAAAATTTTGTGGTTTGTTTTTGTTTTTCCTCGCGTTTGTTTGTTTTAAACTTAAGTGTGGAGTTTTTATAATAATTGCATTAGATACATTGTGCCGTTCTTCCCTGAGACAATGTTAGATGGAAGTCTTTCTCTTTCTTAGAGCTCAGCTGCGATAATCTATATCTAGGGAACAAAATGTCTGCTGAGCTGTGTGACTGCAATGAGAGTAAAAAAGCTGCCAGGTTAATTATGCTGAAGGTTTTAAGACGCCTCTTTCTTTCGCTTGACTAAAACCAAGATTTTCTGTAGTCTGTAACATAAGTATGCATTGTAAAAGTGTAACAAAAAAATTAAAAATTCTTTTATGTGTTTCATTCTCCCCAAGAAAGGGAGTTCCGTGCTCCATCTTTGGGATCCTTGGAAAATTGCATGAAGCTTTCTCAGATGACTGTCCAGGGACTTCAGCAGTTCAAGTCTCCTCTTTTGCAGCTGCCTCACATTGAAGAGGACAACCTTAGGCGGGTCTCCAATCATAAAAAGGTACAAAACTATGAGTGATACTTGGTAACATTTTGAAACATTTTCTGTTACTTCTTTACCTGTTTGCCTATAAGGAAGGAAGGTCATGAATTAACTGAGAGAATAAAAATGTTTCTTTAAAGTCCATCTGGTAGAATCATAGAATGGTTTGGGTTGGAAGGGACCTTGAAGATCAGATATTTCCAACCCCCCTGCCTCCCACTAGACCGGGAGTTGGTAATTAAGAACAGAGATCTTGTCCTGTAAAAGATCAGTTTACATTGATGTTTCAGTCAGAAGAAACAGAGTTTCCTTCTTACTACAGAGTACTATCTCCTATTTAATATAACATTTTTCCAGTATAGAGCTGGAATACCCTACTGGGATTTTTTTTCCTCCTTGTTTGACGTTACAAAATTCTTAATCTGGTTTGATAGAAAATATATTTGGGAGGTAGCACAGAGGGGTTCATAAAATCAAAAAAAAAAAATCAATTACTGTGGGAATTATCTCAGATTTTGTCATCCTTTATATATGAAAGAGGATGCTTTAAAAAGCTATTGCTATGTAGTAGGATAAATGTTGGTATTTGTAGAATTTAAGCACAAAAGAGAATATTCCTGTCTGAATACCTGCATATGTTTTTATTCTTGTTGCACTGACTGTATCACTTATTCAAACCTGCTTGTCTGTTTGACTGTAGTATATCTTCTAGGAATTCTTTGTTAGAAACAAGCAGTTGTCTTCTAGTAGAAGCTGTTCACTTTTGTGACAGTCTTATTACAATGATTAATTCTTATCAGTCTTAAAAATATTCTTCTTATCTAACGGAAGTTTTGTTTAGCTTTAACTACAGCCTTAGGTGGTGTTTAAATGTTTCTGTGTTAGCGTGCAGATAAAGAATTCTTGAGTACTGCATTTTTTTAAACCCCTTTGAAGATATCTTGTTCATCAAATAGTCAAGTAGTCTTTTCCTTTGGATGAAATAAAAGAACCATTCTCTTATAGGTATCATCAGACACTTGTCTTAATCCAGCCCTAAACTACAGGGAGCTTACAAAAAAGTGCACAGTTTTAGATGTATTTTTTGACCTGTGCCATGTAACAAAGTACAGAAATCAAGAATTTGACCACCTCATAATCCTACCTGTCGTTCCTCAAAAGAAGGATGAGACAAATTTATTTGGCTTATTTATACAGAATTCCCATTCATTGAACATTTCAAAAAGACAGTCCTCTGGAGTGGAGGTGTGGTTAGCCTGCCTAGATGCATGAAGTTGTTTTAAATAAAATACATACTTTTCTAATGGACCAAAGTAATCAAGTGTTCAGACAAATCTGTGTTTGTTTTATCCTTTTTACTCAGGCCTTCAGGTCTTAAAAGAAATGGTTTTAGATTTGTTTGCAATCTGGTATTAAAAAGAAAGAAAGAAAAAAAAAAGTAACTTGTTCCTGCTAATATACATCACAAAGCATTGAAGTACTCTAAAGATTCAATTAGTAAAATTTCTTGGCTCAGCTTTCTGAGGAAGCTGTCTGAAGTAGTAGTTTTATAAGAAATGCGTTCATTGTCTAAGGGGTTGACATAGTATGGAACTCACCAATGTTCAAAGCAGTACTATTTAGCAGATTTGAATGCAGCCTCTTTGTTTTATTGTTTCACAAAACATATGCTTGCTAGTTTCCTAAAGCATGTTTTAGTAAGAACAAATCAAATGACATGTATGTGTTAGTAATGTGGGGACAAAAATGATGTATTTTCAAGAGGTTTTGTGGACTCTGTTCTCTGCTACCATGTGGCTTCCTCTTTCTTTTTTTTAATTCAGTATAAAATCAAAAGTATTCAAGATTTGGTGAGTTTGAAAGGTTCTGATCGTCGCAATTTACTGCATTTCCTAGAAGATAAGAAATATGATGAAGTTATGGCTGTCCTTGGCAGCTTTCCGTATGTCACTATGGATATAAAACCACAGGGTGAGTGGGAGGTCCTTTTGCTCTGTATATGTCGCTCTTCTGACATTTTGATAGTCTGTTGGCAGTAAGCTTTTGGAGGATGCTGAAACACAACTCACTGTTATTTATGTGGCCTGGAAATTACATGCTTTTTTGAGTGGCGGGCTCTTGCACTTCAGATTTATAGTCTGAGGAGATAAAGTACATTGAAACATTTCACAGATTCCCAAGCCAGCAGTAGTTTCTCCTGCAGGAGCTTATCTGGTATTTCATCCATTGATTTAATATTTCATGAGCAATGTGGAATTCTGGTTGATATACTACTTTTATTAGCTATCCTAAAAAGTTGTGCTTATTCCAGAATTTATGCTCAGCTTACTCCAGCGTGGAGAGTCCTTTGTGAGATTTTGAGTTGGAGACCCTGGTGACTAAATATTCATGGGTTCCTTTGTGATAATCCTTGTATGGTTTTTATATCTGGCAGAATTTTTTCTGCCAGAATGGTGCTTTGCTTAGCTACCTTTTGTGTGCTCTGTTTCAATGAATGTATAATGCTCTTCCTCTCTGAAGATGAGGTATATTATTAAGCAGTTCCTGTTAGGCAGCCTTTTAGTGGAAAGTGAATTGGTTCTGCGTTCTCCTTTCCTTTGTAGAAGACTAGTACTAGTAAGTATGAGATATGTGAAAGGTTGTTTCTAATTTGTATTGTTGGTTGTGGTAACAATACAAATTAGAAATTCACAATGTGGTATGTTTTGTTTGGGTAGCCCGATTTGTAATTTGGCTTATGTGTAGTCCTCTGCGAGAAGCAAACATTGATGGAAAGAAGCAAAAGTCTGTTGAACTTGGTATTTCTAAATGTTGTTTATGTGTGTTTTTGAAGACAAACACAAAAAAGGCTTTATCTTGTAGCACAGGATTGTACATAGTTATTGCAAATCTGCCTATAATTTAGTCTTGGAGTACCTTGCCATATTTTGACAAGTAGTCCTTTTTTGCCTCGAGTCTTCATTTGTCACACAACTGTACTCAGGTGTGGCATGGAGGATTAAACAATGCATATGATTTTCTATTTAGCTCGATATTACCATTATATAAAATATACGTGTAAAACTAGTGAATAGTAAAACTGCTTTCTCGGGTGGTGATGATGGGAAATCCACACTGGGATCTAACTCTGTTCCTCCCCAGCCTAGGACATTCTCTGGTTCATATACTGGAGATATCAACTCCTCAGTGGCTTTCCTGTGGGTTTTATGTTTGATGTTTTAGTTACAATAATCATTGCTGTTCTTTTATTTTCCCTTGCCTTCTACTTAAAAAAGAATTAAACGCGTGATTGTTAATGTGGCATTGAAATTGAGTTGTTAATCATATGAAAGTCAGGAAAATGAAAGTTATGATTCCCAGAACAAATATAACGGAGTCCCTTTGGTCATGTGTGGTATTTCATGTTTCTGAAGTTTTATGCTTTAATATATAATGAACAATATTACAGAGTTATGGTTCCCACAGCAGCTATAACTTTGAATTTTCTAACTTTCCTGCAATTAAAATTTCAAACTCAATGTTGCAGTTTTATAGTTTGCTGAATTACCAGCCCTCATCCTAACAGTATATTTGAGGTTGTAGGAGACTTATTAAATAATATTTTGAAATTATTTTTTGTTAAAATCTGGAATTTGTATGCTTATATTTAGACAGAAACTATGTCTAATGGACAAACAAGGCTTTAAAGAAGTTTAATAGGTGCATTGCTTTTCTTTTTACACTAGTTTTGGATGATGAAGACAGCAACAATATTACGGTGGGTTCTCTTGTCACTGTTCTGGTCACACTAACAAGACAGACCATGGCAGTAAGTATTACAAATACTTGTTTTTTCAGGGTAACTGCAAGTATATGCTAATAAACAGGCATTTCTTCTTTGCAAGCTAACATAGTGTTTTGTAGATATAACAGTAAAATTAAGATTTGAAATTGAGAACTTGTGCTCTTAATCCTCCCTTATGTGTGGGTTTTTTTTTTTCTGAATTAGAAAGTTTTCCTGGAATCAAACCAAAGTTCAGTCTGACTCGTTGCAGTTGTCTAGGGAACAGTAAAAGAATATGGCAAGTGATACTGCCCTGAGGTTTGTAAACAACAGGAAAAGAGACATTCAGAAACTTAGTTTTTGTACTTGAATAAAGTATTCATTCAAGTCCTTAGGTCAGTGTTTGATTTCCCTTTATGTGGTCTCATAGTGTTGCAGATCTCTTGGGTGTTTTAGACACTTTTATGAAAGAAACTCAATCCAGCAGAATATACATAACTTAATGAAAAGGAGGTACACCAGTGCCACATCAAGAAAGTGGACTGCTGAATGGGTAGCTATGTGGCATAACCAAAATAATACTACACCCTAGTAGTTAAACTTCTAACTTTTGCTTATTTTTTAGCTTAAAATATAGTAATGACTTACTTTGATAAAAAAACTTAAAGCACAGCAAATAAACAAACTTTTACGTAACAAAGCCCACAGTGTCAATTTTTGCATCTGTACTGTTCAGATAATCGCCTAAGTAAATTGGAAGTCTGAGTTATGACTCTAAGGTAAGACATACAACCATGAATATAACAGTTAGTCAGTCTAGCCATTGAAACCAGTTCAGCAGAAAGCAGTCTGTATATATAAGTACCATGTGTTCACACTATGGATTTCAGAATGCATCATCTCAATGATAACTGAGGACGCAGTCGATAGAAAGTAGAAGCACTGTATCGCTAAGCTGTACCATAAAAATAAAGGAAACTGAAAGTTGTGAGCATACTGAAATTAGTTAAGACAGCTGACAGCATATAGAAAACTCATTTAAGATGTTTTCTACGAGAACCCTGTTAGGCACTCTGACATTGAGATACTTAACCTAAAAAACTAGAGATAGCCTTTTATATGATGCTTTTTTATGGTGCTATCTCATATTTGTCATATTTAGACAGCTCCTTATTACTGATTTTTATTTTTATTTTGGCATGTAGTATGTTTTGAAGAAAGAAATGCATGAAAAAATTCCATTTGCGTAGAGATGTTCTAGTCTACATAATACTAACATTGTGTTTTGTCTTAATGTTTCATATTTCTGGTTTGATTTGTTGTCCTGCGTCCCTGAGTAGCAGTGCAGCTGTTGAAACGCTCTGGCAACTGGAGCAGAATTTGCATTTTTACTACTGCTTGCTTTTGTGATACGGGATTTCTGAGCTTTACAAAACAAGTAGATTCTTTGGAACAAGATGACATGTTGTTACTGAATTTCTTTATAATGCTAGTGATGGAAAAATCCCAGACCAAATGTTTGAAACAGCGTTTAATTTTGATCTGTTAGTCTCCTGTTGTGTTTGTCACTGATAAAAGAATTTGTAAAACTTTCAGACCTGATTAAGGTGATTAAGTTCAAATATAAAATAATAACTTGCTCTTTTAGTACAGAGAGGCATTAATAATTTTCACATCTTTCTCTAACCAGGAAGTGTTTGAAAAGGAACAGTCTATATGCGCAGCAGAAGAGCAACCAACAGAAGATGGGGTAAGTGAACAATGAATATTCCTCGTGCTGGCTAAAGAGAACTTCCTTTCAGATCTTGAGTTGCTAATTGTGTGCTTCTCGAGCATTCTTTTTTCAGGAATGCCTACTGAAGTGTCTTTTCAGCTATGCTTTCTAACTTCCTAAGTTACATCTAACTTTAAAATGCTTAAAGTACAGTGAATGTCTGAAATTTAATGAACAGAATAAATATTTTTAAATACTGCTTTCCTACAGCAAGGAGATGTCAACAAAGTTAAGAGCAAAGGATGGCAGCAAAAGAATAAAGGAACCAAGAAAGCTTCAAAATCAAAGAAAAAGAAGCCAGTGAAAAAGAAACCTGTGCCACCTTCGTTGCAGCCACCGAAGCAGCAGAAGCAAAAACAAGCTAATGGGGTAGCTCATAGATTCATTGATATTTTAATATTTTGTTCAGTTTATCATTCCTAATCTGATGGGGTTTTTTGTATCTGTCTGTTGCTTTTGTAAAGCATATCTCCTAAAATAGCATTTTTTTCTTTACATTTCAAAATTACTGGTAAAATAATCAGGGTGCCACCACAGTAACATTTACAGTGGCCTGCTGAAAGTTGTGCCCAACTGCTTCAGAAGTCTGGCCTCATAGTCCCTTATTAGTTCTTGTTATGCTACCTCCTGAGAGGCAAATTGTTCTGTACCTGCTACTTTTCCTCTAAAGGAAAAAACTGAAATGAGACTTTCTTCTGGTAAATTAAGTAGCTTTAGTACCTCTGTGCTCCCACTACGTGGTATTTTCTCCACCTCATGGGCCATGTTGTAGGTACTTTCTTATATTCTCCCTTCTTTTCTTAATGACTTTTTGAAATACGACCCAGAATCAAAGACTGTTTTCTCCTACTTTTGTTGTGGATGTCATATGGAGAAAGAAAATTGCTTCCCTGCTCCTCTTAGCACACGAGGTGAAAAGGATTAAACTTCACTAGATATACTCTGTGACACCAGAAAAACGTAGATCAAAATAGGAAATGAGGGCTACAAACCGAAGATAGGTGCTGTGAATGCTGTGTACTGCAATAATGCAGACAAACTAAGTTAGAGTTTTTTGGTTGTGGTTTTTTTTTTTCTTTTCCATTAGCAAGTAGTTGCGAAGGAAGAAGAAGAGGAGATCTCTGATAAAGGAAGTGAATCTGAAGAAGAAGAAACAAACAGGGACTCTCAAAGTGAAAAAGATGATGGAAGTGACAGAGAGTCTGACAGAGAACAAGATGAGAAGCAAAACAAAGATGATGAAGCTGTAAGCCTTACTTTTTCTTGAAGGGTAATGTTGCCTCTGTGGTTGAGAGAAAATGCGTTTTAATCCTCTAGCATCCCCTCAGGCTAGGCAACACTAGGATGAAGGAGTAATATCTGTTCTCCAGAGGTTTCCAGACCTCATTCTGGCATTTCCAGACCTCATTCATTGCAAGCCTGTCTCAGAGAGGGCAGTGAAGAGTCTTTACAGAATAGATAAAAAACTTACAAGTGTCGTTGCACACTGCATAATGCATACTATGACCATGCAGTAGTTGAACAAACTAGTACATAGGCTTAATAGACTCTGGTAACAATTATTAAGTTAGTCATTCAAAATTGTGGGTTAAGAGATTGTAATTGAGAATGAGGCATTGTGGAGGTACATGATTTCTGGACTACAGGTCCTAGAGTTGACAGTGACAGCTGGAAGTCCTGTACAGGGTGAGAATAAGCTTCTAATGGGAAAATAATCATCAGGCTTGTAATTAGGACTCTTACAGCTCATGGTAGTGAGTGTTTATAGGCAGTGCTGTAGAAGTGAATTTAGAATGTGTGCAAGTCCCACAGATAGATGTTTTCAGGTTGGTTTTTTTTAATATTAACATGGAAGGTTTCTTTAGTTTTATGATTGCTTAATTCTTTTGCTTTTCATCGTACCTTTCCCTTTTGTATTGTTTCTTATAGCACAAGAATTTGTCATATGTATCGTTTACATGGGCTAAAATGTCTGTTGGTTTGTTTAATGCAAAGGATGGCTAGTGCACAGTAACTCTTTAAACTTGTCTTTGACAGGAGTGGCAAGAATTACAGCAAAGTATACAGAGAAAGGAACGAGCCCTTCTTGAAACAAAGTCAAAGATAACGCATCCCGTTTACAGTCTTTTTTTCCCTGAGGTCAGTAATAGAAAACATTACAGGTGTGAAACGTGAGAATTAATATAATACAAATTAATTGCTGTTTTTATATTTTTACTGTAAATAACAGACTTTTAAAAAAGTCTAATACTTGAAAAAATTGCTAATATTGATTTTAAAGAGACTCTTCATTTATAAAATCCTCTTAAACTCCTTCAGGTACTTCCCTAAAAACTTTTAATGTATTATTCTTTCTGTCCAGTTCCCAGACACTTGCAAACTTGAATAGAATTTAAGGTTCCTTTTTGATGACAATAATGCTGCAGGTTTTTTTCTGCTGATCTGCTAGTTGTGGATAGATTCAGAATGAAACCTTTCAGATATTTTCAGATATATTGTGGATGGGTATCAGAGAAAGGGATGTACTTGAGAGTAGTGTTTCAGTATAGTAGATAGGCTGAGGTGTCTCTACAGCAGCCTTTGGTGTCGCAAGTTATGTTGCGATACACCAGTTGTTACACAAACAGCTAACCACTCAGTAAGTGTCTGAAAACCCATTACAGTAATGAAGCCTCCAAAAAGATGGGATTTTTTTAAAGCGTGGGTTTTGTGTTCTGAGCAAATAAGTTAGGTCTTTGGGAGGTGACCAGGTTGGAACCAGGAGGAAGGAGTATTTGACCACACTTTCTTTCCAAGCCAGTGGTTCAGAGGGTTTCCTTTGCTTCCCTGCTGTCTGTCTGGGGAACTTATCTAGCATCTCTTCTCTCTCATCATGTTATCTCTAATAACAGGGAGGCGGGATGCAAGGCATATGCATATATGTGCAAGGATATACAAATAAACCAAAGAAATTGTTTTCCAGAAGTCCTTAGCTGAGAGCTGGGTGGCCTCACGACATCTAGTTTTGTAATGGCTGATCTTGATGCTGTATTTTCCTGACACTTGGAGGCACCCTCCTGTCTCTCAATACAGCTGCCAGCAGCACACCAGCATAACAGGAAGAGGTGTACTGGCATTCTGCTCTTCTGGCTGCCTTAGATCATGTCAAATACGCAGCTGAGTCTTAATACCCCCTTGCTGCGAAGGCAGCTGGTTTTGGTCATCAGTCTGAGCTCAGTGAGTACGTGCTATGCCCGGTGCCACAGGGGCACTAACTATTTGAATTTCTTTTTTACTGCGCTGAGGGTTCCTTTAGAGACTTGGGAGACTTTGCTTATTCTTTCTCTGTACAAAGCTGCTTAAGCTTCAGCTGTGTGTAACCAAGCTGCTGGTGGGTTTTATGATAAAACCTAAATGCAGTACTATGCTAAAAAAAAGTATGTAGGGCTGAACTGAATACTTGAACTTGAAAGATACACACGTATTATCTCACAGTGCTGCAGTTGTGAATTTTCCAACCTTCACTGATTCCCTGGAAGCTGAATGCAGCTGTACTTAGTGCTGTAGCTGCAGTTGGAGCACGTTCAGATAGAGCTGATCTGCAATGTCTGAAGAGCAAAATCCATTGTACTCTCTGGGTGGGTTTTTTCACCTGTCATTTGGAGTATTATGTGTATTTTGGTCATGGCCAGTTCAGAGATGCAGAGTTAAGGATGAAACGCTGTAGTTTTATGAATCTCTGTGTTTCCAGAATTTACGGATGTTTGAGTGTAGCTGAGCCTAATATATTTATTCTCAGGAGAAAGCCTTAACTCTGTTTCATATAAGTTTTTGGGCAGTTGATTAATGTGCCAGAGATGCATCTTGTATCTTTGCAGGTTCCTAAATAATTATCTTCTACTCCTACATCCATGGATCCAGAAACTGCACAGATTGTAGTTTTGACATTTTTAGGTAGAAACTGGCCCTAGTGTTCCAATTTCATGAACATACTGGTTCCCTGGCATGCCAAACCTTGCACCCATCTGTTAAAGGGCATTTTGCCTGCTTGCCTGTTAGCTTGCCAGATTCTCACAGGCATAAACTTTAAATTCCACCCAATAAGACAGAGGAAAGTGACACTCCTGCAAGTTGTCCTTTCTATAAAAAAGCAGTAATACTTTAGGGTCAGGAGCTTTACTTCCAGTGAATTTACTCTATAGATTCCTTTGAGCATTAGATCAATGGATGTTGTTTATTCTGGTATTTCTTTCCCTCCCGGCTGTTATTTTTACCAATTTTTGTGAAAATCCAGTTGATAGTTTTTATCTTTGTTCTAAAAAAAATTATTCCTTGCCATTGAGAGTGGTAGAAACATGCACAATGTATAGTAAGACAGCATAGTATTTTGGTAACATCAAAAATAACATATTGATACAACTGCAGTTCCTTTTTTCTGTGATCAGACTCCTTTTAGGCCCAAAATGGTGAGTAGCCATTTCTGTAATGGATCTAGCTCCTGTAGTTCTTGTTTGTCTGTACTATTTATACTGTTTATCCTTCTATTCCTAGAGGCCCTTGGCTAGGAAATAAACACTTTGACTGCATAAGATTCTTCTTTGCTGCAGCTGTCAAGCAGATTGACATTATATTTATTGTTGAAACTTACAGATAAAATAACTTATGCCTTGTAATCACATGGGACAGTTTTTCATAAAGAAAATCACTTAGTGTGGTGGTTAAAGGACTTCTTAAAATTCTACAAATTCTGGTCTTAAATAATATGTGAGTAGGGTTTTGTCCTGTTCTCAGTTGCCTGTTGTGCTAAACGTGTGCAGGAGTGCTGCTGCTTTACTGTGATGCAGTTTCTTTTACTTTTATACACTGTAAAATGGGCATTAACATATTGTGAGTTAATTTTAAACTCCTGCCCTGGGACTCAACAGTGCTAATCAGTGTGTTTTGGTTGCTGGTGTGAGTGTCTTGCTGTTGTAAATCTGTGGTTTCCTAGTTGAATTTTTCAGTGAGATGATGATAATTATTACTAGCATAACAAATTAGTCACTCGAAAAGAGAGGAGTTAATTTAGCTTTTGTAAGTTTTCAGCCTGCATTATTTAAATTTCAGATCATCACATGTTGGCTTCTGAAGTGTTTAAAAAAAAAACAAAACAAAACCAAACCAAAATTAAAAAAAAAAAAACACCAAAAAAACCCCCACCACACCAAAACTATTGAACTTTTGACTCTTTCAGCAGAGACAAAAATTCTTCAAATTCTACATATTAACAGCATTTGTTTCCCACCTGTGGGATTTGGAAGGGTCTCAGAGGTGGTGTTTAAGTCCGCTGTATCCTTTCATTCAGTCCTTCTAACGCTGTTAGATTACAAATGAAACAAACCAAAGCAACCGCTTTCATGCAGCACTGAAGCAACCAACTCGTTATTGGTGTAAATATGTAAAAAATTGGCCTCCTGGTTTGAAGCTTAACTTGGAACTGTTATAAGATGTACTTTTTAGGGCCTCCAGTCTGTTGCAAACGTGATCAGTCACCAGACCATCAGGGATGGATAAAAATTGTTTTGGAACACAGTTCATCAATATATCATATGTGTTGTCTAAAAGATGCGGGGTCTTCTCCTTTTTTTTTTTTCCTCTAAGGGTAAGATTATGCTGTTATGACTGTTACCTATCTGCTACAACACTTCATAAAATTAAAGCAGTCTCCCCCCCCAACTTTTTTTAAAGAAAAGACTTAAGGAGGTGAAGGAATGGAAACTTGCTTTGCAGTACTAAACTAACTTCTTTGCAATAGAGAGGTTTCAGCTTCTATTAAAACAAAGTGGATTTTGCCTAAAATGTGTGCCAGAGGGTTAATCAGAGAGGAATAGTGGTTAAATGAAGAGCAGTTGATGCTGAAGAGGTGTAGTCTTTCTCATTTGAGAATTGTTGTGTCTATGCTGATGAACTGCACCACAGTCTTAAAAATCTGACTCCAAATGAGGGATAAACTATTACTTTTGGACAGTGTTGTTGTCTTTTGTGAAGAACTTCACTCATTTAATTTAATTTAGTTTAGGAGCTATGCTTTAGTGCCTGCGGTGGCAAGACCTTTGAGACCTGTGGCTATTTTGAAAGGTGTGTATGACAGGCAGCAGTTGTTGGGTATCCTTTACAAATACCAATACTGCCTGTGGCTCGTACTTCCTTGAAGTGAAATCGCAGTATGTCCAAATATCTTCTCTGGAGATATTCAAAACCTGCGGGGGTGTGTTCCTATCCAGCCTGCTCTAGGTGAACCTGCTTTGGCAGGAACGTTGGACTAGATTATCTCCAAAGGTCCCTTCCAACCCCTACCATTCTGTGATTCTGTGAAATACCAACTTTCAGGAGATTCCCACTTTTTGGAGGAGGAGAGAAGTGGGGCAAAACATACTTTCCTGAAAAAGATTGTTTACTGGGAAGAGTACTTTACCTGTCTTTTGGCAGGCCTTGCTTTATACGCCAACCTTTCTGTCCAGGCTGGCCTTCTGTTGAAGCACCTAAGGTAGTGTTATATTGCATGAAGCTGCTCGTTAATGCTCAGTCGACACAATTCTTCAGAACGGTTCCATGTCTCACATGGTAGCTTAGGCTGAATATACAGAATATAGACTTTGGAGACAGACAGGTACTTGTGATCACCTATTTGCTTTTGGTGTGCAATATATACTATATGTTTTATTCAGACACGTCCAAGAGTTTAAAAAAAAACCCAACCAAACAAACACAAACCACTTCCTTTCTAGCTGTATTACAAGGACCAGTGCATCGCAATTACCTGTTATAAAGTGTAGGGGCATCATTTTATATGACTTCAATAATCTTGTTTTGTGGTTTTGTTTTTTGTTTTTTTCTTTTTCTTTTATGAAAGGAAAAACAAGAATGGTGGTGGCTATATATTGCAGATCGGAAGGAGCAGATGCTAATATGTATGCCATATCACGTTTGTACACTAAAAGATAAAGAGGAGGTAAAGTACTTGAAGAATTGTCTTTTGGGGTATTGCAAAACTGTACTGAAGTGTCTTATGGTATGCAAATAGATTTAGATTTTATTTTTTTTCATGCTTATCTCTTAAGATGGAAGACATTTTATTTTTCTGATAAAAGAAAATTGATAATGGAGAAAGAAGAGATAATTTGAGAAGACTTTTGAGTTTCTTTGCAGAATATGATTTTTTTTCCCTGATATGAAAAGCTGATGAAAACCAGTGTTTGTACACAATGATCATTCTTAAAGTTATTAAAATGTGTGAGAAATACTAAGTATTCTTTTTCTGTAAAGCAGAGCCTGTGACAAATTAATTAGCCTTGGCTCATATGAACCTTTCTAAGACTGTAACCTTTGGCTGTGTTCTTTGCTTTTCTGAAAAATGGAGTTTTGATATATTTTGTTCTTTCAAACTAGATTGTATGTGCAATTCCAAATAACAGTAGAGTTGAGCTAATGCTTTCAGCGGGTTAAATATTTTAACCTGTTCGGATTTTTGAGATTTAGGAAGCATACAAGAGGGTGTACTTAAAAACATAGTTACTTTGATCTAATTCAGAAAAAAATGTGACTCGATTATTCATCTTTCATGGGAAGGTATTGTGCTTGGGTATTCTGTCTCTTCTGCGAGTGTTTTATTATACAGAGATTTTCAGAGAAGTGCAACTTGTAAGAAATTAATAATTTTTATTTTTTAAGAAAAAAAATATTATTCTGTAGTAGTATTTATTGCTCATTAGCGTACTTAGATACTTAATCTAATGTGTCACTTGAAAGCAGTAAGAACTTAAGGCGTGAATTGTGTTTTGTAGGTAGAGCTGAAGTTCCCAGCACCAGGCAAGCCTGGAAACTATCAGTACACAGTTTATTTAAGATCCGATTCATATATGGGATTGGACCAGATTAAACCCTTGAAGGTGATGTATAATTGTGCTGTGTTTTTGTATGATATTGAAAACTACTTCATATGGTTATATAAATCCCAAAAGTCTGGTTATCTTTAAGAATTCAAGCTGTCCTATTTTTAAACAGTGGCAAGGAGGGACTTATAAGCGGTTTCTGACTAATGCCGTTTTATGATGGCAGTTTTATGATGGGTTAAATGGGACTAAAGTTTGTGATGCTTTCCAGTACCTGCATATTTTAATACATGTTTTCTCATATTTATGCAGTTTCTGCAGTGTGGTTGGCTCTGGCTTTATACCTTGAGCCTTGACATGCCATTTCCCTGCCCTTAGTCCTAGAGACATCCAGTTAATGAGATGGACGCCTTATTTCTATTTCTGAAAGCAGTTGTTGCTTTTGTTTTATTTTGTTGTCAGTTGTTTTTTTGTTTATTTGTTGGTGGCTTTTAATTTCTTCTGTGTTTTTTTTTTTTAACCGTCAATTTTATGTCACTTATTTTGGGGTTTGTTTTTGTTTTCCCAAATTTAATGTGTATTGTCTGTAACCTTCCCTCCCTCCTTTTTCTTTTTACATCCATTTGCAGCTGGAAGTTCATGAAGCAAAACCAGTGCCAGAAAATCACCCACAATGGGATACAGCAATAGAAGGTGATGAGGACCAGGAAGACAGCGAGGGCTTTGAAGACAGTTTTGAGGAGGAAGAGGAAGAGGAGGAAGACGATGATTAAACAATACTGTTGATTGCCTACGGTATCTGCACACACTGCAAACTCTTGGTCTGACTGTGGAACTGTACAATAACCAAGAAATACAGTACAGAAGCTTTGAGAAGGCTGAGTTTAATTTTTCTTTACCAATTAAGAGTGCATTATGTAACTTCTCAGTGGAGGTGAAACAAATCTGTTGCCATTGATACATCTTGGAATATGCTTATGGCTCATTATAGCCTTCGAGTGCAGGATGGTGCATTTGTTTCAATTGAAAATAAAAGCTTTTTTATTATAAATGTCCGAAAGTGTGGGCTATGTATCGTCTGATCAACTTAGGGTCCAATTAAAATGAAAGGTACTATTAGCTAGGAGCGATCTTTAAATCAATTTTTCTGCATTAGGAAATTATTTTAGGAAACGTTTTGGTATATTTGACGTTACAAATCTCTGTTGATTGAAACAACATCTGCTCAACTTTCAAACTTGATTGGTTCTGTGGTATTCATTAAATATTTTGCTGTGATACTGCTCACTTCATTCATAGCTTTAAAAATCTCTTTTACTTAACTTGATCATTATAAATTGGCGTCATACCCATTGCCACATTTCATATATTCTGGAGGGCTGCTTTTTTAGGACTGTTGCCTTTTTACGCCCAAGATTATAATGGAAATCATAAACTTTCGTGACTCTGCCATAGGGTACTTATTAATGGCTTAAAACATTTTTAAGCCTTTATTTCCTCAGATCAGCAGAAGATCTGAGTCTTTTGATAAACAAAATGTCTGAAAGCAATTTTGGGACCACGTGTTACGGAAGTTGGTGGCTTTTGTGTAATACCTTTATGAAAGGTACGTGCTGGAAGCCGAAGTATATTCTTAACTCTGAATCTACCTGACGCTGTTGGAAGCATTTTAAAGGTAAAATACAACATGCAAAGAGGGCATGTTTTGTATCAATTTTGAATTCCCATCAATAAACTGGACAATTTGATGGCTGTTTGCATTTGTAATAGTGTGCATCTCTCTGAGTTGTTTTTTTTTACCTCAGTCTGCTGCAGGGTTGTGAACAAGACAGTGATTCTGTCCTTACCCCAGTTTAGAAAAAAAAGCAAAGCAAAAAGCAAAAA
Organism: Rhinoptilus africanus; assembly: GCA_013400135.1. Taxonomy (NCBI): domain Eukaryota; kingdom Metazoa; phylum Chordata; class Aves; order Charadriiformes; family Glareolidae; genus Rhinoptilus; species Rhinoptilus africanus. The sequence continues at coordinate 147,452 of VXBO01009520.1, forward strand.
CCACAAGTCTAATTAGAGAATAAATTCAGGGAGGAGAGAATCAGGGCTGTTAGCGTATTGCATGACTTGACAAAAACCACGAATGGATTCTTCCTTTTCTTCCTCTCAATAAAACAAATGAAAGTGATTAATTAAAAGTTCTATGTTTCAGAAATACATGTGAGTGTTCTGCAAGTAGGAACAGCTATATTTCTGTTCCTATGTATTGAACTATGAAAATGCCATGCTGTAAAACGTGACCAATTATCATGCAGGAAAATTTCCATCCTATGAAAATTGCCCGAAGCCAGAATAGTTGCACACTAATTTGTGACCTTGTTTATTAGAAAGGGTTGTCACTTTAAATGCGAATTTACATTGTTACATTCTTTGTAATTGCAATAGTTGCAAATAAAATTTGAAAATGTTCTAAATGAGATTATGGTATCTTTCAAAGTACTTCTGAAGTGCATATTGTGCAGGGAAGTCTCTTGTAAAGCCTAAGCAGCGTCAGGTGTTCACACTCAAGAATGAAGACTGGGTTTAAATTAGAGGCTACATACACTTGATACCTGTTAACTCGTATTTCTATTTTCAAAACACAGTAGAGAAATAACAATAAAAAAGTACTAGTTGCATTCCATAGGCTTTCAAGCCAAATTCTGCACTGATGCTTGAGGAAGAGTCACCAGAGTCCTTATGGAAAATGAATGCTAAACTTGGCATTGTTCTGCCAGAACAATTCATAATGAACTGCTGTGGTTGTTAAAAGTTGGGAAGTGATTATAGTTAGGAGATCTAACTGGTGGTAAGAGCATGGCAGGGAAGGGGGGAGAAGCGCTCTCACTACTGATCCCTAAATGTTACTATTAAAAGTCAGGGTATGTACTTGCAAGATGTGCATGCATTGGAGTGATTTAAAAAAAAAGAAAAAAAAAAAGAAAGAATCATGTCCCTGGTCTGAACACTTGGATGTATTTTCTTCTTCAAGATCGAAGCTGACAGCTGGGATTACCCTGAAAGTCTGCAAACCACGGATAATTCTGTTGAGCTAACAAAGGCAAAATCTAATATTTCTTAAAATGTGGGTCGCTTGCAATGTCGAGGTAACTTAATAGAAGATGTGAGGAAAAGAGTTATAGTGGTATCGGAAATCTTCATAATGTCATGAAGGCACGCTGATGCTTTTTCTCCTAAAGGTATAAGCTATATGGTTGTGCGCTGTTTTACAGCACCTTCCAGAAGAGATGCGAAAGTGGGGCTGAGGAGGTATTTAAGAGCTTCACGCATTAAAACACCATTGCAGATGCCCAAGTCTTAGGAGTGTTACTAGATTATTGAACTGTTGCTTGCTCTATCGTGTGGTGTAACCATTAATAATAATTTTTTGGAGAACAGTTTGAATTGCCATTCAAAGATTGAGTAACTCGCTTGAATAAGAGTTGCCAGGATGGGTAAAACTTTACAGGAAGAAGCAACATTTTGTGTTCACTGTTGTACGTGTTTTGCTTTTTGATGGGGCTTAGGACTTCATTCAACTGATTTGACGCCTTAACTCTTCTGAAACTCTGGAATAGTAACTGAAGAGTAAAAAAAAGTTCTGGAAGTGAAATCTGCTTTGCTGCTGCGCTCCGTGTGCAATCATGGCCCAAGCGTAATTATGAAGCATCTAGTATTCCTTCAGCGTGACTTACCTGCTGCTGTCACGCTCCTTTTTGTAGCTGGACTGGCCACCCAGAGGTGCTGCAAACACCTTCAGGGCTGGCAGAAGCCACTTCCAAGGGGAAAAAAAAGACTTGGATAGAATAGGCAGGAGGGTGATGCGAGTGCAACTAGCCCTGCTCCTCCTGGCCCAGCCAATTAGTAGGTGGTGGTACCATGATTTAGGGCAGGAAATGCAGGATAAATTTGAAGTAGATGTGCCTAGGTGAAAGGAATGAGTTATAAAAGTGGGGTTTGGTGTGGTTTTGGTGTATTTTTGTGTTTGTTTGTAAAATGATTTGACGTTTAGCCCCCCTTTAATTAATGTTAAAGGAAACTTCACTTTTTTTTCTGTTTAAACGCTGGCTGACTAGAAAGTTACACTTGTGCAAAAAAAACCTGATAAAGCCTCTCGAAATTGCAAACGCCTTGTGAGTGGGGGGAAAACCCTTCAGCTGCAGAGGGAGAGAGGGCGCTTTTCCCAGCGCCGGGGTGTAGTTCCCGGCCGGAATCCAGCAGGGGGAGGCAGGGGCATGGATTTCTTCAGGAAACCCTGGGATTCTTCCAGGTGAACACCTAGCGTGTTTTGAGCTGTAGGTTTGGTTTTGTTTTCCTGCTTTTTGGGGGAGGATGGCACTGATGGAGGGGTTTTTCTCTATTTCTTTTCTTTTAAATAAACTCTGTTGTTACATATGCATTCAACCTGGTTTTGTACCTGTTTATCTGTGGGTTTTTCCCCCCTAACACCTTGCTGACTCTTTGTTTAAAAACTGATGAAGGAAACCTATTTTAAGATTGGAACAACAATTATTAATAATTGCTAATATTATTATTATTAAAAAATAAAAACCTGGCAGAGAAAGAAAGGCAGAGCTTCCTTTGGTAGCAGCAGTTGGGGTGTTGCTGAGCCCATTTTGTGCCTTGTGTCTTGCTTTGCATCAGTTTTTGGAAACGTGTTTGCGTATGGGGGGCATCATGAAGGTATCTCCAGTTCAGCTGCCTTTTAAGCTCTGCAAAGCAAGATACATTAGGTGGTTCTACCTTGAGGGTGCCCATGCCTCGAAGGGGTGATTTTATAGGGTACCTGGGTGCCCTATTCACTGGAGTTTTACATTCCCTGCACGTTTAAAGATGCCCCTGGCGCTATCGTCTCAAAAACCTGCACAGGGCGATGGCGATCTCTCTCCTTAGGGTTTGCCGAAAGCTTGGCAGAGCACCTGAGTGCTGGATTAGAGGTTGAGCGTGTGCTTAAACTCATTTCTCTTCATTAAGGTAAGCAGGAGCTTTGCTGGCTGTGCCCTCTTGGGGCCTTAGCCAGTACCAGGGATCAGAGAGGAGAGAGAATTTTGGGTGACTCGTGTTCAGGATTGAACTTTGGATGGGATACCAAATTTGTACACACCATACATCTGGGTGATGTTCATGGCTTGCACTTCGTTTCTTTCATAGCAACGTTTTGGTTTAAGATGCAGTTTGAGCCCACGCAGACATTAGTTAGTTGGTAGAAACAATTTTCTGACAAAATTGTTTACATTTATCATTCAGTTAAATAACAGAACTGTTACTGGGAATGAAACCGCTTAATAAATCTAATTAGCACAATAGACTGTAAAGCTAATGATACTATTTTTAAGCCAAATTGCATAAACCCTACCTAGAATTTAATTTCCAACGTGTGCTGAATCAGGAAGCGTTTTCAACCTTTCACTGTGTATAAGCCCTCCACGTATATGCTCCAGTAATTAAACAGGGGAGATGTTACAGTTGCATTGCATATGTGGAATTTAATAGCACAAAGAAGTTTGCATGGACCACCTTGAGTGGTAGTTTTTAATTCATCTGCCTTTACTTTAAAATAAGGTGCGAGTGCTTTCATTTTCATGCCAGCAACACAGCGGGATGCTTCACGGCACAAAGCTGGAGGTATTCTGGGGAGAAACCCTGGAAAAGCTGGACATGTTATGGGTATTTCCTGCAGGAGAGCTGGTCCCACTTGGGGCAGTGAGGATCACCCAGGCATTGCTTTTGGCTTTGCTTGGGCATGGTTATTAGGTGCTCCAAAGGCCAGGCTGGTGTGAGGCCACCTTTAACTTCAAGTGGCTGAAAATTAAATGCTCTCCTTGCTGTGAAAGGCTGTCCTGGCATGGTTTTCCTCACTAGAGTTGTTCATGTGTGTGCCACAGATACAGCATCTTCTGTAGCCATTGTAGCCTGTACCGTCATAACCCACCAACTCAGCTATTCTCTCCGAGGGATACACCCCCCAAACATATGCAGGGATCAGAATGGGTCCGTACTCACCAAAACACCAGGCTGACATTTCCTACAGCTGTGAAATGGGATAACAGTAACAGCAGGGTCTCTGCCTTCGTACCTCCAAGTATTCATACTGAGATGCCTGGATTTGTGTTCCCTTCTCCCATCGGGGAGAACCTTCAGGAGCAGGAGGTGTAGAAGGCCAGCAGTCCCTTGAAAGACTAAGGGAATTAGGTCTCTTTAGCCTGGAGAAGAGACGCCTGAGGGGGGACCTAATCAACACTTATAAATACTTGAAGGGTGGGTGTCAGGAGGATGGGGCCAGGCTCTTTTCAGTGGTGCCCAGTGATAGGACAAGGGGTAACGGGCACAAACTTGAGCATAGGAAGTTCCACCTAAACATGAGGAGGAACTTCTTTACCTTGAGGGTGGCAGAGCACTGGAACAGGCTGCCCAGGGAGGTGGTGGAGTCTCCCTCTCTGGAGACATTCCAAACCCACCTGGATGGGTTCCTGTGCAACCTGCTCTAAGGTGGCCCTGCTCTGGCAGGGGGGTTGGACTAGATGATCTCCAGAGGTCCCTTCCAGCCCTATGACTCTGTGATTCTGTGATATTGTTTATTGGGCATTTTATTTTTTCTTTCCCGGCACACAACCCTTTCTCCATGGTCACATCACAGCTATGGAATTTGTACTTTCTAATGTATGCGTGTGCAGTAAATTAAACTCAAATTGAATGACCGATTTCCTTACAGCTGAAGCTCCATTAATTACTATGTGTAAATCACATTAGCTGAGATTGGATTATAATGGCTGTAAAATAGACACTGTTCATGACAGGGTGGCGAGATTTGGAGGCCCAGGTGACAATCACTTCAGTCGTTTGAAATGAAGAGGTGAAATGTGATAGTTCTTGCTTCATTTTGCACTGGGCATTTGGTTCGTCCGAGCCGCCTGGCTCTGCAGGTCCCTCCAAATCAATTCAGGTGCAGGAGAGCCTGTTCTCCCTTCGTCTTGTGTACGGCACACGGGTGGCATCTTCCCATTGCGAGACAATTTGGGCAACCTCATTTACGTCATTAGCATCTTCCCTTAAACGTCACATGGCAGAAGGCACTGCTGCCTACAGGTACTTCTTCCTAAAGCTATGAGGATTTACTCTTCGCAGTTAACTTCCTCACATAAGGTTTTATCTCGGTTGTATCTTTTTATGGTTCCCTCCTGATGTAGATTTGTTAGGTGTATTTGGTTCCCCCTTTTTTTTTCCCTCCTTCATCTCAATCGGGGATGAATAGTCCATTCAGATGTTGAAAAGCTGCCCCATTATATTTTACGTTCAAATTCATATTTAATATATAGTATGTATGCTAAAAGTTACTGGGGATTTAAAACAGAGAGACTTCTATATGCAGGCTCTTAATTTCTTGTCAAGAACTGCCTTTAAAATGCCTGGCCCATCTCGCAGCAAGCTTGTAAGCCTCAGAGGCGGTGAGGCAGGGCAGCTGGGGCTGGACCTCACAGTGGGCTGCAAGTGGCCCGTGTCACCTGCTTGTCCCCCCCAGAGACCCTTTGCCCCTGGTTCCCAGTGTGTGGGGGTCTGTTTTGGCTGTTTTGGACAAGCGAAGAACCTCTTCTCATAGAATCATTCAGGTTGGAAAAGACCCTTGGGATCATCAAGTCCAACCGTCAGCCCCACTCTACAAAGTTCTCCCCTACACCATATCCCCCAGCACCACATCTAAATGACTCTTAAACACATTCAGGGATAGTGACTCCACCACCTCCCCCGGCAGCCTATTCCAGTGTCCGACCACTCTTTCTGTGAAGAATTTTTTTCTCCCATTGGCATTTTTGCCTGGTGTCTGTGGAAGTCAAGATGATGGTCCCCCACCACCTGAAGGGCTGTTGCTGTGGGAAAGAGGATGTCGGTGAGGGATGGCTGGGTGCTGCTGCTCCTTGTCCCCGCTGTGGTGACACCAGAGATGTCCCTGCCGGGCACACAGCAATACAGGGTGCTGCATCGAGCACTCTGGAAACAATGAGACAAGGCAAGCACTAAAAGCAAGAGAGGGTTGGTTGGCAAGACAAGAGAGACCATCTCCGTTACGAGCCCAACGGAAGCAGAGGCCTTAAAAGAGAAACAGTCGGGATGAAAGCAACATAGTTTGTCCAGCCCATTGCCTCCTTGCAGCCTCAACGCCGAAGCCAGCCCTGCCCGGTGTGTCTCTACCCTTTTTCTTCAAAATGCTGTTGGATGGAGATGCCTGGAGCGGTGCCCGTGAGGTGGCACCGGGGCGTCCGTGCCAGGCAGCAGCCGTGGCTCAGCCCCAGCTGCCCGGCCAGCCCTGCCCAGCGCCGCCTCCTCCGCGCTCGCTGCTAAAAGCCAATTAAAACAAAAAATCGAGCGATATTGTTCAAACCCTGCCATCTCTTAAAAGGGAAGCATGGCCCTCCGGGTCAAATGTGAGCTGGGGAGACTCGCAGGAATGACAGCAATTAATCAGCGTGCTGCTTTGAATCTTTATGTAAGTGCTCGGTGTTAAATATTACAACGGCACCAACGCGGAGGCTGACACCAGCCTTTGTAATCCAGGTCTCCGTAGATGCGAGGTTGTATGCTAGGCAATAATAAGGTAATTCAGCTTGTTAGACGCAGGCAAGGCTTTTTGGTATGCACGTCATGACAGCTTCAAAAATGATGGAAGTGTCAAAATAGCAGAGGAGGGAAAACATAAGGAAAACCCTAAAATCAAGCCTTTTATTTAAAAAATATCACCACTAAAATTAGATTAGTTTTATTATAACCACGATATGATTTCTGAAGTTTAATGTGTGAGCAATTGATCTGCTACCTCAGATAATGACTGGGAATTATGTTTGGTTCTGCTTTTTCCTTTTTTCTGTTGGCAGCTATTCCACAGCTGGAAAGAAAATTTGTCCTCTCTCTGGCATAGAGCAGAGGCCACTTGCAAAGTTTAAACCTCCTTTCCTAAGTCAACTAATTGCTCGCCTGTGACAGGATCTGACAAGTCATTGCAGAGTTAGATGTGAATGAAGGACAACAGAGCCTGTCCTGGAGTTCTATATTTCACACGACTTTGGGGCTAAACTATACTAAAGTACTTCCTCCACCAGCAGTAAAATGAAATCCAGCTACAGCTGGAATCATAGAGTCATAGAATCGCCTGGGCTGGAAGGGACCTTTCAGATCATCGAGTCTAACCATCAACCTGACACTGACAAAAGCCATTACTAAGCCATATCTCTAAGGACTATGTCTACCTGTCTTTTAAATATCTCCAGGGATGA